>SJYV01052897.1:344213-362415 GCA_006410875.1 Neotragus pygmaeus | reverse complement strand
AATCAAACTGTATTTCCATCCTTTCAGAAGAAGACTACAACTTGAACTTTTGTAATAATCATCCCAGTTCCGTTCAGTCGGTCAGTCGTGTCCGACTCTTCGTGACCCCATGAACTGCAGCACTCCCAGTTACGTAGCTTTTGCCTCATGCAACATATGGCCCGTTTTTTCCAGTTCTTATGGTGTGTATTATGGTATTTTATTCTATATTCTTAGGGCATGTATTACGGTATTTCATTCTATATAATGTTAGTGACTTGCTTCTTTTATTAATCTCCTTAGCATCTTTACAATTGCTTATGAACACAAGAAAAAATCCGTGTTTCAGAGCTACAATAAGTTTCTGAAAAAAGCCACTAAAGAATTCAATCAATTGCCTGATCTGTGCATTTCAATTAAGGATTATGGTATGTTCAGGATAGTTAATTCTCCTTGCAAATACCCCTCAGATACAAAGCAAAAAAAAAAAAAAAAAAAGGTATTTGGCCTTTTCTGTTCTATTTAGTGCTTGTTCTCAATATGTAATTGCATTTCAACTCCAAAGAGAATTCAGTGGCAGTTGGTGCCTCATACAGCCCAGTGTAGTCGTGGCATGAATAGTCCTGTTTGGGAAAGAGTAGCTCCTACCCAGAGATCTGCTGAGAAACAGATGCTCTTTGGAATATCTGTCCTGGAATCTCCAAAGAAGAAGTGTGACATTTATCTTAGAATTACGTAAAACAAAGCCCCTGCCATGATGATTATCAAGCTATCACAAGTGTATCACTAAGCATACATATGCCAAGTGTATTTAACCTTTTGAAGAATCAATTATGCACATGTGATATGCATCTAAATGCCACACGGCTTTCTTCTGCTTATTTCTAGGTCATCCTTCTGTGTAAATTCAGTAGAGTGCCAGTACACAGTAGGATCTAAACGTGTTTATGTTGTAGGTAGTTGATTATTTCCCTAAATGCCTCCCTCGCCAAAAGCTTTCATGTATCATCAGAGGGACTCTCAGGGCTGGTGGAGACCCAGGTCCTTCTCCCGAGTCCCTAGTGTAGGGCACCAGCTTCCCATTCAAATGGAATGTGCTATTCATTGCAGACTCAGGTCCACAGGGAACGGGGATTGGAAAGGAAGAATATAGAAGGAAGTGGAAGAGAAGAAGGCAAACGCTAATCCACTGCTAACACCTTTCATCCTCCTGCTTGGCCCATTTTCTAGATGAGAACACAGAGACCTAGATAACTTTGGTGTCCATTCCAAGGTTTGAGGGAGGGATTAAAGCCCAGTCTCTGTGGTATTTACTACCAAGGATACTTTCTATAAAGGAGTGACTTATTCTATACTTCCCATAGAAACGGGTTAAGTCTAGAAAAACATTTTGCCTCTTCAGTCTACAAAGAGCTCAGAGTCACAGATTTTTCTCTGAAGAGATTATTTATTAAAATTTCATTGGTGACACCTCCTAAACCAGCCTGGATCTCTCAGCAACCTTTATGCAACTTCCTCGTCTCCTTCAGAAAGCCAGCGGTTCCAAAACATGGCAACAACGTTCTTGGCTCCCACATATTCTGCGCAGGCTCACTCCAGAGCCCTTGGGAGACGAAGAAATGTCGTCACCATTCAAGTGATCTGGTTTCTGACCTCTTCGAGTACATCACAGTACTTCTAAAANTCAGAAAGCCAGCGGTTCCAAAACATGGCAACAACGTTCTTGGCTCCCACATATTCTGCGCAGGCTCACTCCAGAGCCCTTGGGAGACGAAGAAATGTCGTCACCATTCAAGTGATCTGGTTTCTGACCTCTTCGAGTACATCACAGTACTTCTAAAATTTTCCCATTGAAATAGCCTTCTACTGGCCAAAGCCACTAAGTATTTATTCCCAGGGGCCAGGAGTCACTACCTAACCTTGATACTGTTTTGAAATCTCAGTTCAGTTCAGTTGCTCAGTCGTGTCCGACTCTTTGCGACCCCATGGACTGCAACACACCAGGCCTTCCTGTCCATCACCAACTCCCGGAGTTTACCCAAACTCATGTCCATTGAGTCAGTGATGCCATCCAGCCATCTCATCCTCTATCATCCCCTTCTCCTCCCGCCTTCAATCTTTCCCAGCATCAGGGTCTTTCTCAATGAGTCAGCTCTTTGCACCAGGTGGCCAAGGTATTGGGGCTTCAGCTTCAATATCAGTCCTTCCAATGAACACCCGGATGGACTGGTTGGATTTCCTTGCAGTCCAAGGGACTATCAAGAGTCTTCTCCAACACCACAGTTCAAAAGCATCAATTCNCTCCAGTGTTCTTGCCTGGAGAATCCCCATGGACAGAGGAGCCTGGTGGGCTATAGTCCATGGGGTTGCAGAGTTGGACATGACTGAGCGACTCAGCAGCAGCAGCAAGTGTGGTTTTTCTTTAATTCAACACAATACTAATAGATGTTCAAAATTTGAGATTAGGTAGATGGATATCTTTTATAATCAGTTTTAGAGACTAAAGGCAGAATTTTTAAAATAATTATCACACTGTGTATTGAGGCCACATATCTGGGCAAGTAAAAGAAGGGGGTTTTTTTGTTTGTTTTTAAGAAAATCTTGAAGTGATAGTGATCACAGTTTTTTGGTTAACATCTAAGTTTTTTGGTTCTTTTTTTTTTTCTGTATTGATACATTTAACCTTTGCTAAAGAAATATTTTTCTGTTTTTATAGTTTTGGTAAGCAGTTTGGAGGAAAAAGAGGATGTGATTGTCTTGTATTAGAACCTTCAGAAATGATTGTGGTAAGAACTTTAAAAAATGTTGAATTCCTTTTTGTTACGCTTGACTTTCAACTTTAAATGTAGTGATCTTTTAAATACTCAAAAAGATTCCATTAATGTGACTTTTTAAATGTTTTACTAAGTAGCATCAAACCATATATATTTATAAATACCTAGTTTGATGCATTTTCATTTTTTATGATTCTTGAGAGAATTTGAAACATGATGCAGTTATATCTAAAGTATTACCAATTTGGTAATTCCTTTACTACATTCACCAGAAACTTTAAATAAGAGCTCTGAAAGGGAACCCTGATTTTCCTATTCAATATAGGTAAATAACCTTTGAGCATCTGTGTTCTGTACCCTGGACTTGAGAGAAGGAGATAGAAAAAAAGAGACACAATTATATCCAAGTAAGAAATGGTTTACATTTTAATATTTTAAGAGTGTATTTAAGGATTAATCCTTTACTTTTTCCCAAGAAAGCTAGATAGTTGATTTAACTTTAGAAAGTAAGACTTTTTCCATTTACCATTTGAAGAATCCAGAACACAGCTCTCTTTTACCTTGTTCTGAGATGACCTTACTAGAAAACAGCTAATACTGAATGGACGCTTTGTCCTACTAGCATCTCATGTAGATGATCATGTCATCTGATTTGATTTAAACTATTGAGAAATGAGGCTAAATTCTTAATATAGCCTTTTAATATCAGGGCTCAAAACTGCTTTTTTATTTCATAGTGTTATAGTCAGATTGACATCTTCAGCTAGATTCTGTGATCTCTTTGCCAAATTGGATCATCTACATTGTCATGAGCTTAGTGTCCTAAATTTCATATAAGCAACTGGATTTTAAGCTCCTAAAAGGCTGAGATCAGTTTTTATTCCATTTGTGTCTTCAGTAGTATTCCAGAGTACTTCCCATATAATAAATAAATATTCAGTAAATTTTACTGGTTCTCAAGCCTGTTCAAGGCTTAGACTATGTATTATATTATGTTTATTTTCTTTAAGTGTTGGTATACATGGAATATCTATTAAGGCTTCAGAACTCTTTCTTTTAAACAAGTGCATTGAGGGACATGGTAGGAAAANAATTTTACTGGTTCTCAAGCCTGTTCAAGGCTTAGACTATGTATTATATTATGTTTATTTTCTTTAAGTGTTGGTATACATGGAATATCTATTAAGGCTTCAGAACTCTTTCTTTTAAACAAGTGCATTGAGGGACATGGTAGGAAAACTGCTTCAGGCAGTAGGGTTTTCTCATTTATTTGTGATGTGTATTTCTCATGCTTTATGGAAAAAGAATGGTGCTTTTGACATAGTGTTTTTGTATGCAATTGACCCTTAGACACATGGATTTGAACTGCTCAGTCAACTTACACAGGTATTTTTCAGTAGTAAATTCTGCTATACTACAATGTGGTTGGTTGAATCAATGTATACAAAGGGCAGACTAGAAGTTATCTGTGGATTAAGCAACATCTTGTACATACTTTTGTTTTATTGTGATAAAATACACTTAGGAAATTTACTGTCTTAGCCATTTTTAAATGTAGAGTTCAATTTATTAAGTTAATTATTAAATTTATGTCTATCAATTTTCATTTTGAATTAAAGGGAAGAATTGTACTTATCTTGCCCCAAGCCTGGGGTTAACCTTTTCTGTGAGGAGATCTGCTTGCTTTTAGTGGAAAGCAGTATTGAGAAACCAAGATCTAGCAGCTGATTGTTTTCATTGCTTCAGGTGCCTCAGTGCTTGTAAGGCCTTTCAGTGAGCAGAGCTAGAAAATATACATCTGAATGTATATATATACACACACATACATACTTACATATACACCTCTGTATTTATTTCTTTTATATATATCTATCTATAAAACCTAGAGTTAATTCTCATATTCTTTTTTATTTGTACCTTCTTTCACTAAATGGTGAGAAACTTGGTCTCCATTGTCATCAAATATTTACTTAAGACAGTTTTAAAATTGCTTGCTCATAACAGTGTAGAAAACACCACTAGCTAGAATATTAACATGTACATACATACTTATTTTAAGTATACAATTTATTGATATTACAAATGTATACCACTTATAACCTATCTATCAAAATATAAAATATTTGCATCACTTACGTTACAAAGTAAGGAAAGATTCAGAGAATTATAGGGGCCTTGCAGAAGGACAGAGAAAGGCCAGTGGGAGAACTAGATTAAAGGATCTCCCTTTGGCCAAATATGGGACTATGAGAATCCAAATAAAAATGTGTAGTAATTAATGGTACCCTCCTGTATAATAAAGAATTTATAAATTCTAATATTATGAATGAATGAAACAGAGAATTTCTTCCTCATAGTCAAATGCCAACTAATATGTCTTAAAGGAATGACTAAGTTAGAAAATAATTAATGAATGCTAAAACTTGTGACTACTGTTCATTGAGAAATGGGATACTTACATAATCTCATTTTATCTCCCCACAAATCATTTATGAAGGGAAAATTTACCAAATTTTTGATGGGGAAACAGAAGGATACAATACCACTGTAACAAAAATTATTGTTACTGCCATCACTATAGGCATAATGTGATACCATACTACTTCTGATACAGTGCACTGAAGAGGACAGAACATCATCTCTGAGAAATATGCCTGCTGGAAGTGCATGCCTGAAACTAATCATTCAGACAGACCAAAAAGACATTATTCAAATTGTTGGCTTATATTCTTCAAATATCCCAATGTCAAGAAATATCACAGAAAGACTGAAAAACTGTTTCATGTTAAAGGAGAAAAAAGATATAACTAAATGGAATGCTTTTTATGTTGCTTTAAATCTTGGAGGCAGGAGAGGGTCGTAGCTATAAATGATAATGTTGGCACATTTGAGATTTGAACTTGGACTGTGGTCAGTGGTCCCCAACATTTTTGGCCCCAGTTTCATGGGTGACAATTTTTCCAGCCACTGGGGTCGGTGGTGATGGTTTTGAAATTATTCAAACTATTACACTTATTGTACACTTTATTACTCTTAATATTACTACATCATCTCCACCTCAGATCATCAGGCATTAGATCCCAGAGGTTGGGGATACCTGGGTTAGATACTATTGGAGGGGTTGTGTAAGATAAAGTCTTTGTTCTAAGGAAATACATGCTGACACATTTCAGGGTCAAGAATCACTTTCTCTTCAATTTATACTCAGTTCAGTCGCTCAGTCATGTCCGACTCTCCGCGACCCCATCAAAAGAAAAAGTATGTGCATATATATAGTTTTAAAAATCACCCAAAAAGTCACATCAACTGTATATATTTATGATTGGTAATTTTTTAATTCCATAAATCTCGCATATGATGAGCAGCATAGGTAAAAATGCATTATGAGTAATAGAAAATAAAATAATATTAGGATTTTTCTTTCTGCAGTTTTTGAGGATTTTATTTTCATTCCACCATTTGGTGAATCTTAATTTTTTTTTTTTTTTTTTTTTTTTTNTCCATAAATCTCGCATATGATGAGCAGCATAGGTAAAAATGCATTATGAGTAATAGAAAATAAAATAATATTAGGATTTTTCTTTCTGCAGTTTTTGAGGATTTTATTTTCATTCCACCATTTGGTGAATCTTAATTTTTTTTTTTTTTTTTTTTTTTAGTTATTCACTACTGTTACATCCTTTGAAATACAAAATTGTACTTAACATTTTGTAACAGTACAGATGTTTGATACCTCAGTGTTTCTTTTAGGTGAAATTATTTACAGTTCATAAAAATGCTTGGTCCCAGTGTGTACTTGAACAAGTATGTACATATATATTTAGTCTGAGTATACATAAGTAACATGTTTACTATTTTGACAAGTTCTATCAAATGGTTTTATTATGTATATATTTCTACAAATGTCGTGAGTAACAACTGGTGATTGGGAATGCCTGTATCTGAACACCTTCCTTGTTACCTGATAGGTTAGTCATCTCAATCTGATACATGATAATGAAATCTTATTTTAATTTGTGCATGTTCTCATATGCTTTATGGAAAGTTTATTTTTATTATCCATGTCTCTTACCAGTTTTTCTGCTTGGATTATTCTTCATTTGTGTTCATAAGAACTTTTTATTACTATATAAATGAACACTTTTGTTATAAGAGGTTGTTTATTATTTTATAACTAGTCTAAAGTGAAATTTGCACCTTGAAGAGGTTCTCTCAGGGTTACTTGAGATGCTATCTCCTGGGCTTGAAGTCCTAAAAAATTCCTACCAAGTAAAACATAACTCTCCAAAAATTAAAGTTAATTTTGTGTCTATTACAATTTATTTTTTAATCTATTGAGTTTTTTAACTCTTACAACTTTTTGGTTTGAAGTCATACTAGAAAGACTTTCTGATGAGAGGATTATTGAAGTTTTAAAATCTGTATTACTTTATTGAATTTTATCAGTTCATTGTTTTAATTAAACTTTTAGGTCTTCTTCTGGGCAGCTGAAGATAGTGGTGAATACTTAACTGTCTGTCTCCAAATATTTACTCCAAAAACAATGTAGTACTAAAAGCAGGGTGTAAGAAATCTATGCACAAACCGTGCTCACAACACAAGTTGAAAACAGAGGACGCTCAAGCTTGAAAATAGTTGTAAATATAAAGAGAGAAATCACCAGTTCCCAGCTTGCTATCTCTCACACTTCATCTCTACTCCCAACCCTCCAGCAAAAGGTTATGATGAGTAAAGGCCAACCATCCAGATCTATAGAAAACCCAGAAAATGGAAGCTAGCAAATGGAGAAATGATTGGCCTACATTGCAAGAAGACTATTCTACACTAAGTGTAAAATATGTGTGTACCTATGCATATGTCAGAACAGAAACTATATCATTTAAAATTATGAGTAATTGCAGAATAGTCATCTACATCCAGAGTTCAGGATTAAGACAAAAGGTTTTAAAAAGGGAACAGGCTCCCTTTGGCATTTAAGTGCTAAAGAAGCACATGGGTAAATTTTAGTTTCCTGCAAGCCAAAGTGAACACAAAATCAGGTTTTGCAACCTCTCCTTCCACTAGCAAAATGAAAAAAATAGCTTAAAACATCTCTCCTTCAAAGTATTTGACAAAAGTGAGTGTGCTTAGTCACTCAGTCATGTCTGACTCTTTGTGACCCCATGGACTATACAGTCCATGGAATTTTTCAGGCCAGAATACTGTAGGTGGGTAGCCTTTCCCTTCTCCAGAGGATCTTCCCAACCTAGGGATGGAACCCAGGTCTTCTGCGTTGCGGGTGGATTGCTTACCAGCTGAGCCATAAGGGAAGCCCAAGAATACTGGAATGGATAGCCTATCCCTTCTCCAAGGGATCTTCCCAACCCAGGAATTGAACTGGGGTCTCCTGCATTGCAGCCAGATTCTTTACCAACTGAACTATCAGGGAGGCCCATTTGACAAAAGGGGTGCTATTAAAAGGGGTTTCATAAGACATCCTAGTATCACAAAAAGGTAAAAAAAGGAAACTTGACAAATCTGTGTATCAGTATTATAAAAATGATAATTCTTAATGTCAGCTAAGAAACAGTTTCTCCCCATCGTAGTCATGCAGATGAAAAGTGTGGCTGCACTCCAGGCAGAATTAAATATATTCAGTCAACTAATTGAGGATATTGAAAAACAAAAAGCATGTAGAATCAGAAATTTAAAAACCAAGAAAAGAAAATGCTCCCCCTCCCCCTCCAAAAAAAGAGTATGAATTTAGTAAGAAATGGATAACAAATCTTTTAGAAAAAAATGAATTGTAAGCTTCCCCCAGGGAAAATCAAGTCAAATGAAAATTTAATAAGGTGTATCGAAGATGGTCAGGAAAGAACCAAATGAATGAAAATGACACAGTGTCAGAAATACTGTTGCATACTTGAAAGTCACTAAGAGAGCAAATCTTAAACCATCTCACTACAAAAATGGTGACTGTGTGACATGGAGCTGTTAGCTAAAACTATGGTGGTAATCACCTTATAATATGTAAATATATCAACAGTGTTGTACACCTTAAGCTTATACATTGTTCTGTTAGTCTTAAAACTGGAAAAAAGTGTCAGAGAAAATAGTGTGAGAAATAATTGTAAGAAATAAGGAAAACAATGCAAGAATCAAAGGACATTTTAAAGGTTTAAGTACAAAAGTGATCCTAAAATAAAAATACAGTTCTTCCTAGGCACCAAAAAAAAATTTTTTTTATTAAAAAGCAAGAAATACCTGTTGCTCAGAGAAATAAGTATAACAAAATACACCTAAAATGTTATCACAGAATTGAGACTGAAAATAGATTAGTCATACCAGTGAATGTGCTTAATCCACCTTAAGGCTACACCTTGAAAATTTTAAACCTATCAACTTTTTGTCAAAGGATAAGTGAATACACACTGAATTGATAGAATTTGCAAAATAACCATAGTAAAAATGTACTATGTATCAACCTATGAAATACATCTAAAAGTGGTCAGAAACTAAAGGGAATAAAAAGCAGACAATATGAACCAACTCTCAGGAGATCCAGATATTAGAGATAACACAGAGGCATTTTAGCAGAAGATTAGAAAATATAAAATGAAAAAATTAATCCCAAACTCTACAACTTGAAACATAACAAAATCTCATCTGGGTTAAAGAGAAGGTAAAACTTAGCTGAATAGAGACTTAGAGAATTGAATGATAAGCAGGAAGAAGATAAAAGTCACCTCTTTAAACAATAGTGGTTTGAACTGGGCAGGTCTACTTACGTGTATATTTTTATTTTGTGCATACTACAGTACTACATGATCCACAGTTGCTTGAATCTGTGGATGTAAGAGCTAAGGATACAGAGGACCAGCTGTAAAGTTATACACAGATTTTAAACTGCATGGAGGGTCAAGTGCTACTATTCCCCGTAGTGCTGAAGGGTCAACTGTATACAGGTCCAAAGAAAAATAAAATATAATTGAATATAGACAGGCTATAGACTGAAAAAGTCGTTCTGGCTTTTTTTTCCCCCTCATTTTATTTTCTGGACTAATTCTTTAAAACATTGAAATATAGTTGAATNTGGGGGCAGGAGGAGAATGGGATGACAGAGGATGAGATGGCTGGATGGCATCACGGACTCGATGGACGTGAGTCTGAGTGAACTCCAGGAGTTGGTGATGGACAGGGAGGCCTGGCGTGCTGCGATTCATGGGGTCGCAAAGAATTGGATACGACTGAGCTACTGAACTGAATTGAACTACCTTTATCAAGAGGCTTCACTTTCTGTCATAAGGGTGGTGTCATCTGCATATCTGAGGTTATTGGTATTTCTCCTGTCAGTCTTGATTCTAGCATTGCTTTATCCATTGTGTCATTTCGCATGATGTAGGCTTCTGACTTTAAAAACACTATTTTGTCCATGTCTTTTTAATGTGGTATCTATGAGAAGAGAAGGAGTTAGTAGTTTAATTTTTAGTAGTAATGGCAGTATTGTAGAAGTTTTTTATGTGTCTCTGTAGAGATACATTACACATAATTACATATGTATATGTCACATGTAATTATAATTAATATATACATAAATTTATAAATCATTATACATATATCATTAGGAACCAAGATTATGTAGTATCAGCAAATTGATGGTAATATTAATACGGTTAAAGCTATTACATATGTAGTATACATCTGTATAGTATGAAGAGAAATGATTTGTCATTAAGATAACATTTAATTGGATGTAATTAAACTTACAAATTGTTATTAATATAATACAGTTAATAATTTATATATTAAGATCTTTGAGTCATTTTTCCCCATGACTAAGTAAAGCTATAGGGCAAAATTTGAATATATCATTTGTCTTAAAATTATTTCCCAGGTTGGTTCACTTTATGAAAAAGTATGTTTCTTAGGGCTGTTCATTGAAAAAGCTTAGAAGTAGTTTTAGTAATTCTTTGTGGCAATAAGAGCAAGCCCAGATTGTGGTCGGTTAATATTATTTCCCCACTAAAAGGATATAGTGAGAGTGAAAGTCGCTCAGTTGTGTCCGACTTTGCGACCCCATGGACTATACAGTCTATGGAATTCTCCAGGACAGAATACTGGAGTGGGTAGCCTTTCCCTTCTCTAGGGGATCTTCCCAAACCAGGGATCGAACCCAGGTCTCCCACATTGCAGGCAGATTCTTTACCAACTGACCCACCAAGGAAATAATAGATTATATATCACATGTGGAGTAGGAAATGTATTAGGCTAGCAATTCGTGTCAGAAAGCAAAGAAATATCAAAAAGCCATTGAGAATTCGTCAGAAGTTTGTAACTTAAAAGGGATAGCTTGACTATCAAAAAATAGTGTTAAAATTTTTTAGCAGAAAGTGTTAGTCACTCAGTGATGTCTGAGTCTGTGACTTCTTGGACTGTAGCCGGCTAGGCTCCTCTGTCCATGGAATTCTCCAGACAAGAATACTGAAATGGGTTGCCATGGCCTTCTCCAGGGCATCTTCCCAGTCCAGGGATCAAACCTGAGTCTCCCACTTTGCAGGCAGATTCTTTACTATCTGAGCCACCAGGGCAGCTTTTAGCAAGAGGGTATATTGAAATTGATTAAAACCTTTTTTCTACCTTTGTTACAGTGATCTGTGCCTTTTCTCCTTTGATCTCTTAATATTATTATTAATAGATTTTTATAATATTAAACTACCCTTTGTTATTGTACTACTTAAAGGCTGTGGTGTAGTTTAACAGACACAAATCCCATAACACATACCATGACTGTTAATGGTAACACTGTTTTCAACATTGAGTAGTCTGTTTTTAGTGATAGGGAATGTGCTGTGGTTAGTTGTTAAGTCGTGTCCAACTCTTTGTGATCCCATGGACTGCACTCTGCCAGGCTCCTCTGCCCGTGGGAGTTCCCAGCCAAGANAGTCCCGATTAATCTCTGCCCAGATGATTGGGGGAGAGGGGAAGATTGTGGTGCAATGGGTTGACACAGAGCCTGGTTTTGACCTCACACAGTTATTAAATCTTTCTGTGTCTTAGTTTCTAATCTGTCCAAAGGAGGCTGTGAGGCAGAAGGAAAGGTGAGTCTGGGCTGCTAGTGGAACCTCTCGTGGAGCTGGAGGAAGGGGAGAAAGGAGCTCTGGAGGGTAGAGGCAATAGTACCCACTGGTCTTCTGTTTGGGCTGGAGCAGGAAGAGCAGATTGTCTTGTTTAGGTTCCCCAGAAGCAGACCCTGAGGCAAAGTTCTGTGAGCCTAAGCAACACTAGCTGGAAGTAGGGAAGTGAGACCAGAAAGGGAGGGAGTCTTGGTTATCAAGCAGTTTAGCTCTGTGGGCAGTTGGATTTGTTCCCACTGGAGCGCTTTGTTCTCAGGGCAGAATGCTCTTCTCAGGATTACCCAGTCCCAGGCACAAGGGAGCCTGTGTATACTTTTGTCAGCTCCTGTTTGTTGAGGGCTGTCCTCCAGAGGTCATTAATTCCCCAGCACCCTTGTGCTCTGGCACTGAGAGAAAACCTCTAGGCTGCCCTCAGGATGCAGATGCTGGTTGCTGGGATTGGCCAGGAAGCTCTAAAGTGGCAAGAGAGAGGACC
Organism: Neotragus pygmaeus; assembly: GCA_006410875.1. Lineage (NCBI taxonomy): Eukaryota > Metazoa > Chordata > Mammalia > Artiodactyla > Bovidae > Neotragus > Neotragus pygmaeus. Next base: position 350,074 of record SJYV01052897.1, on the reverse strand, counting down.
TGTGTGTGTGTATGTGTGGTAGGGGGACAGGTGGAGTGTGCAGGACTGGAGAGGGGAGAGGGCAGGGTGTCTGGGGGATTTGTCCCAGAGGTCACAGTAGATACCTGGCCAAGGACACATGATGGGGACTATGATGTCCTCCTGTTCAACGGGAGAAAAATGAGGGTGTATCTTTGGAGAGAAACTGGTTACTGTGAGTGATGACTTGTGTGTCTACTTCACTGGGAGAATTAGACTCGGAAAAAACTGTCGAAAGTGAGAGTCTCTCACTGGCCCAGCCACAGCTAGGCATTCCACTTGTCCTGGGGAACTAGTGCTGTGATTAAGAGGACACGCCTCAGATACCTAAGTGTGCTCTGGCACATCCAAGGTGTGTGCCTCGATCATATCATTCCACTTATTGATGTCTCTGGTTCCTAATCTGCAGTATGGATTAATGACAGTCTTTAATTTCGAGAGTTTTTGTGAAGATAGAGGTGTAATCATAAAGCCTTTAGAAGTGAGCTTGGTGCAGGATAGAATTTCCTCAGGCATTTGCTATTGTCATTTAATAGCATGGTGGAGACCATTCAGGAGATTGAAGCCCAGTGATTTCATCCTAGAAGGTGCAGGCACAAGAGTCAGCTTAGCGGCTGGGGAAGCTGGCTGGGCGTGGGTGGCTCAGGCCAGGCGGCAAAGGCTTCGGGGAAAGGCTGTGAGCATGGAAAGGGTGGTGCTCCTGCTGGTCACTAGGAGGGACCCTGACCTGATGGGTCCAGCCTTGCCTTGCTTTGAGTGATGTGCTTGCTGCCTCACCTGGGAGGAGGGAGTGGAGGAAGCAGGGGGGTGGGCTTCATCATTGCACAGGGGCTTCATGGAGAAATGGCAGAGCAGAGGGGTTTTTGTGGTGGAAGAAACAAGGCAAAGGAAATAGCTGGGACTGACTCTCAGGGGCTCTTCTAGAACCCGACTGTGAGGAGGGCCATGGAGGCCCTGTGGGTCTGCAAGGCTTCTTGAGAAGTGAAAGCTTGGTCTGGCCCTGATGACAGGCTGTGAGTACACCAGCATGGCTCAGCAGAGCATCGTCTGGTAAGTTTTCTTTCTCCTTCCATCACTATTTTCAGCCACTCCCAGCCTCCCCCCTCCTCTGTCCCTAAATGACATCTTATGTGGGTCTTTTAGATTTCTGATCAATTCAATGATTTTTAGTCAGTGAGAGCAGTTGAAATTCCAGTCTGAGCCTGACTTAGGTCCCCTCCTCTGCTGTCTTGCAGGCTCCAGGCCTGAGTGCCAAGAGTGGGGGTAGATGTGGGGGGAGGGAGTCCTCCTTTGTCCCTTCTCCTCTTCCATTGCTGCATATGGGATGTCTGATTCTGGGGTGGCTCTTCCCCTCAGGAGCACCTTTGAGGTTGGGGAGGGGGAGAGTGTCAAGAATTGTGAAGGATTTGAACTTTTGTCATCATCACAAGCTAACATTAATTTGTCAGTTAAGCGGATGTTGATAAAAGACATGAGACTCCTGGGTCAGAGATAAAGGACAGTGTATCACTTGATAACAATGGTAACAGCCAGAGTATCAACCCTTTTGTGCCTGTTCCCTGAGCCCCAGTTTTCACAGAAGACTGTGAAGAGGACCAAATGGTCCCTGTATATACAGTGGGTTGCATAACAGGAGAGGAATCCTGAGCTTAGAGCATTCAAATCTTTTATAATGGGCAGTAACTGTGCCTGCCCCCTGCTCTACTGTGCGATATTCTCTGTCTTACTGGACAATAAGAATGCCTGCCTTTGCTCTGGAGGACTGCTATTTTTATCTATCAAGGCTGTTCTGTATCTAAATATCCTTGAAAAGAAAGATTGTTATTGTTGTTTAGTCGCTAAGTGATTTCTGACTCTTTANTTTCTGGTATCCATTGTTTTTTGAGAAGTCAGTTGTTATTTTAATTGCCCTTCTTTTATAGCTGATATTTCTTTTTCTTCTGGCTGCACTGAAAATCTGTTTATCTTTTCTGTGTGAATTTGCAGTTATAGTTTCTAAGTGTCAGGCGAGTGTATTCTCCTTGGTTCTGCCTCGTCACAACAAAGATTTGAAGTGACAGACATTAAAGCCCTCGGGCACGTCACAGCTCTCGGACAGACCGTGTTATAGCTCTTAGGTCTTGAACAGACCGTGTTATAGCTCTTAAGACATATCATTGTTACGCTCCATGTTACAGCTCTATTCTATTTAGAAAACAGCAAGAGAATGCCATCCTCCAGGCGTGAGGGGATGCCGACCCAAAGACGTGAACCAGCGCGCCGGAGACAGGGAGAGAGAGACGCGAACCAGCGCGTGGGAGAGAGGGCGAGAGAAATGAACCAGCGCGCGGGGGAGAGGGGGAGAGAGACGCGAACCTGCGCGCGGGGGAGAGGGGGAGAGGGAGGGCCTTTTGGCTCCTCTGTTTTTCCTCCCCTGGGCCTGCCCTATGTAAGTTGGGCTAGCCAGGAGTGTTGTGTTCTAGCCGAGGTCCTCATTCCGGTCCTCCATTTTGGACTCCTGTTTCCTTTTCTAACTACCTAACATAGATACACTGCTTCAGATTTGTTGGAGAGTTTTGAGCTGTTTTATTTTTCACTTTGGCTGTGCTAGGTCATTGTCGTGGCCCAGGGGCTTCTGTAGTTATGGAGCACAGGCTCTAGAGCATGTGGTCTTAGTTACCCAGAGCGTGTGATCCTGTGCTTGAAGGTGGATTCTCAACCACTGAACCACCAGGGAAGTCCCTTTCATGGACATTTTAGAATACCTTAGTAAAAATAATCTCGGTTATTTTCTCTTTGGATATCATCTTCATTTTTCTATTATCACCTTCTTGAACTTTGTTTAAATATGTTAAATATTTTCAGCTAATTCTCTGTATGTCTTAAGATTTTTTTATTCTTCTTTATCGTCTCATTTTGACTTTGTACTCCATACTGCTATTTTTTAGCTCTGTTTTCCTAATTCACTAATTCTCTGTTTAGTTACTTCTTAATGACTTAAAAAATGTACAATGTGAGGGTTTCCAGTTAAGTTTTATTTGGGCAAAATGAGGATTGTAACCCAGGAGATGGTACCTCAGATAGCTCTGATAAACTGCTCCAAAGAGGCAGGGAGGAAGGTCAGTATGTTTTGTGATTTGGGTGAAGGGAGAATACATGCAACCAAGCATGTGTTTTTGTGCAGAAGCTTTCTGCTAGTCATGAGGAGCTTCAGACTAGGATCTTAGTGTTTTTCTGGATATGAGATATAACAATTGGGCTCATAAAATTGGCTGCTGTAAGTATCTAAAGATCTATTCTGCTTCATTTTTCTTTTTTACTTTCTCTCACTTTGGGTAATTTCTGTTGACTTGATTGCATCAGGTCTAGTGATCAAAGGCATTCCTCATCTTTAGTACCATGTTTTTGTTTCTGACATTTTCATTTTGCTCTAATACCTTTCTTATGTCTGCTCCATCTGTCTGAAGTCTCAAATATTTGTAGCTCAGTCGGTAAAGAATCTGCCTTCAGTGCAGGAGACCTGGGTTTGATCCCTGGGTTGGGAAGATCCCTGGGAGAAGGAAATGGCAACCCACTCCAGTATCCTTGCCTGGAAAATTTCATGGACAGAGGAGCCTGATGGGCTGCAGTCCATGGGTCACAAAGACTCGGACAGGACTGAGCGACTTTTTGCTCTAATACCTTTCTTATGTCTGCTCCATCTGTCTAGTTATATTGTCCACATTTTCTGCTGAACCATTACCATATTAATTATGGTTTTAAATTCTGTCTGATGTTGATCTGGATCTTTCTTAATTTTCATCGATTGCTCTGTTGATTGCTTTGCTTCTTGGCAGTGGATTGAGTAGTTCTTTTAAAATTGTTTTTATTTTTACGTGAGTTACTGTTTTGTTTTTGATCCTAAGTATTGTGTGTTAGGGCAGTAAAGACAGAAGGTAGATAGTGTTTAGGCCTGGAGAGGAATACATCTTTTCTGATAGAATTGAGCTAGATCAGTAGTTTCAGTTTTCTCTACTGTTACTTTTGTGTTCAGGGCTGAGACTGGTTTTTTGAAAAATTTTTCCGAGTGTTCCTGTTCCACCCTCACTTTTAGGCCTTCTTTGTGCCCTTGTGTTTCAGACAGGATATATCCCCATGTTCTCATCCTTCTTTCTAATGTAGACGGCTATTTCTTGTTACTCACCATTTGCTAGTCTGGTGGTGGGGAGGGAGGGCATTTTGGGGAGGATTTTTTTTTTCTGGTCTTTATCTGTTTGGTTGCTATTTATAATCTCTGGCTCATTTTCAAGTTTTTGTTTGTTTGTTTAAAGTTTTTTTTTTTCTCTCTCTATCATAGCTTTATATTTTCTGATACTTCCAGTATATTGGAATATTTGCAGATGTGATTCTGCTACTTTTTCTGTCCATAGTTGTTCATCATGTCTCTTAGGTTTTGTTGTAGTTGAGGTTGTGGGTTTTTTTTTTCTTTCTTTCTGTTTTTAGTTTTGGGGTTTTTGAGGGGGTCAGTTATTTGTGATTTCATGTGTCTTGAACTTTTAGGTGTGGGGATTCTTTGAGGTTTGGGTTAAACCTGCATTCTTGCAAAGAGCTTTTAGATTTGTTTTTGTCTCTTACATGTCTGTATGTTTTTTATTCTCAAGTTCTTTGAGTTTTCTTATACACTTAAATTATAATGAATTAAAACGATAGACCTGCATTAAGGATGGCCTCTCTCTTGAATTTGCCCCACCCTCAGCAGGTCTTTTCTCAGTGCCAAGCAGTTTTTCTTCCACTCCCTTCTACAGGATAGACTTAAACCTTGCAGTGAGGATGTAGCTCTTTGAGATGAGTGAGTCTCTCATACATTCCCTGTCTTTGGTGGATCCTCTAACCATCAGCGTGGGATAGCTTCTCTAGGCCTTCATGCGCCGTGCAGCCCCCTGTAGACTGGTTGCAGGAGGGCCTAGAGGAGCTATCCCACGTTGAAGGTCAGGAAGGGCGGTGGAGAGACACCCCTCGTCCAAGGTAAAGAGCAGTGGCTGCACTTTACTAGAACACCCGTGAAGAGGTACCCCATGCCCAAGGTAAGAGAAACCCAAGCAAGATGATAGATGTTGCAAGAGGGCATCAGAGGGCGNAGCTATCCCACGTTGAAGGTCAGGAAGGGCGGTGGAGAGACACCCCTCGTCCAAGGTAAAGAGCAGTGGCTGCACTTTACTAGAACACCCGTGAAGAGGTACCCCATGCCCAAGGTAAGAGAAACCCAAGCAAGATGATAGATGTTGCAAGAGGGCATCAGAGGGCGGACACACTGAAACCATACTCACAGAAAACTAGTCAGTCTAATCACACTAGGACCACAGCCTTGTCTAACTCAGTGAAATTAAGCCATGCCCACGGGGCAACCCAAGATGGGCGGGTCATGGTGGAGAGGTCTGAAGAATGTGGTCCACTGGAGAAGGGAATGGCAAGCCACTTCAGTATTCTTGCCTTAAGAACCCCATTAACAATAGTATGAAAGGCAAAATGATAGGATACCAAAAGAGGAACTCCCCAGGTCAGTGCCCAATATGCTACTGGAGATCAGTGGAGAAATAACTCCAGAAACAATGACAGGATGAAGCCAAAGCAAAAACAATACCCAGTTGTACATGTGACTGGGGATAGAAGCAAGGTCCGATGCTGTAAAGAGCAATACTGCATAGGAACCTGGAATGTCAGGTCCGTGATTCAAGGCAAATTGGAAGTGGTCAAACAAGAGATGGCAAGAGTGAATGTCGACATTCTAGAAATCAGCAAACTAAAATGGACTGGAATGGGTGAATTTAACTCAGATGACCATTATATCTACTACTGAGGGCAGGAATCCCTCAGAAGAAATGGAG
>SJYV01052897.1:294789-341323 GCA_006410875.1 Neotragus pygmaeus | reverse complement strand
CTTACTCCTTGGAAGAAAAGTTATGACCAACCTAGATAGAATATTCAAAAGCAGAGACATTACTTTGCCAACTAAGGTCCGTTTAGTCAAGGCTATGGTTTTTCCTGTGGTCATGTATGGATGTGAGAGTTGGACTGTGAAGAAGGCTGAGCACCGAAGGATTGATGTGTTTGAACTGTGGTGTTGGAAAAGATTCTTGAGAGTCCCTTGGACTGCAAGGAGATCCAACCAGTCGATTCTGAAGGAGGTCAGCCCTGGGATTTCTTCGGAAGGAATGATGCTAAAGCTGAAACTCCAGTACTTTGGCCACCTGATGTGACGTGTTGACTCATTGGAAAAGACTCTGATGCTGGGAGGGATTGGGAGCTGGAGGAGAAGGGGACGACAGAGGATGAGCTGGCTGGATGGCATCACTGACTCGATGGATGTGTCCGAGTGAACTCCGGGAGTTGGTAATGGACAGGGAGGCCTGGCGTGTTGTGATTCATGGGGTCGCACAGAGTCTAACACGACTGAGCTACTGAACAGAACTAACCATCAAAGTGGAAAGTCTTGCCTTAAAAGTTGAGAAATCATCTGGTAGATTGGGTCTTTGTTGCTAGCCTACTTCCTGGTATTTTGCCTTCACTTCATTCTTTGCGTTAGGATTCCTACTTTTGTGCCATTTCAGTATGTGTTTTTCAGATTTCACTTTTTAAATCTAATCTCACATTTCAGTTGTATTCAGTGAAAGTTTAATCATTTAGGCATTGGTTCCTTTTTTCTTTTCATTTGGTACTTTCCCCACATTTTTGAGGCTTAGAAACAGCTTTCCTAAATTTAATTTACTATTTCTTTCTTGAAAATCCTTTATCATTTAAATCAGTGTTTTTGCCAGATAAATTGTAGATATTAAAACATCTAAGAATCATTATACTGGAATTTCACCTAAATAATCTAGAATATCCTGTGAGATAGCATGGTATGAAGGCAATGAACTTTGTAGTCACACTTAATTTTTGAATTTTTACTCATCCATTTTTGTGAAATAAAAAGCTTTATGAGGCTCCATAGCATCTGTTAACAGAAAGAGTAGCTATGTTGTGAGCCTTAAAGGATATAACTTATAGTTTCTGATACTTGGCCTAGTGTAGTGATTTAATAAATAATATCATTTTTAAAAATAATATTCAGTAAGTTATTCTGTCTCCCTGTGTATTTATTGACTATCTTATGCATACTTGAAAGGGCTTAAAATCTGTAGGGAGAAAGAAAGAATTTAATGCCCATTTTGGCAAACATTTTTAGTAAGTGACCAAGATGAATATAAATATAATGTAGTTCTTATACTAGAGAACTTGTAGTAAGGTGGGCTTATCTAATAATTACGGCTAATATACTTAGTGCTATAGAAGGGGTGGTACCTTCTTGGGGCAGAGGTAGGGTTAGTTGAACTGAATTATGAGGAATATATAGCTATGCCAAGATTTTAGCAGAGGAGGAATAACTTTTAGGCAGAAATAATACAAATGAATGCAAAGGCCTGAAAGCAGTCCTATTTATGAGAACTCTCAGTAGGGTACACATAGTAAACCAGTCAAAGGAATGTCTCATGGTCATTGAAGAGATGGCAATTGAGATGTTCTCACATGATTGGTAGTATTTCAGCATATGAAGATAAAATGGATAGGATAACAGAAATTGAAATAGATGAAGTTGCTTAGCATAATGTATGTCTCAGTTCAGTTCAGTTGCTCAGTCTTGTCTGACTCTTTGGGATCCCATGGACTGCAGCATGCCAGGCCTCCCTCTCCATCACCAACTCCCAGGATTTATTCAAACTTGTCCATCAAGTCGGTGATGCCATCCAACGATCTCATCCTCTGTCATCCCCTTCTCCTCCCGGCTTCAATCTTTCCCAGCATCAGGGTCTTTTCAAATGAATCAGTTATTTGCATCAGGTGGCCAAAGTAGGGAACCATGAATAGTCACAGTGGTTTGACTGCTACTTACTCCTGAACACTCACATTGGAAACAGAACAGTTTAGACATTGGTTCTTTCTGAGAAATCATCAGGAAGTTTTGCATATCTCATTGGAGCTTTTATGTGAGAGGATTTTTTGTGGGGAGGAGGATGTGGGAGCAGTTTCTCCAGACTTCCTTGTGTAAGATAAAGTGTTAAGAATATTTCGGCAATGGAGCAAATATGGCTTGGGATAGCAAATTTAATAGTTTAAAATTTATTTGGTATCCATTAGAGGTCCACTGGAGCATTTTGAACAGAGGATGACATACTGTTTTGTCTAGGTGATTTACCTGACCATGGCAGATGGAATTGGAGAAGACCATGACAGAAGCAGTAAGTTTAGGACTGAAGTGATGAAGGCTTGACTAAGGAATGGTGATAGTGGGAATGAAAAAAAAGACGTCATGAAAGGGACTTCTAAAAAACCATTTGACAGGTTTGAAGAAATGATTGAAGATAAGATTTGGAAGACAAGCAGAGGAATAGGAATTGTTGAAATTTCATTCTTGGATGACTAGGAAATTTTTGATATCAGCAAGTGATACAGTATTAGCAGGAGAAGTAGTTGTGGGAAAAAGCTGAAATTTTTGTTTGTTATTTATTGAATGTGAGGTTAATTTTAAGTCTACTTTAGAACATGTCAGTATACCTTTGCAAAAGTGATTTTTTCAAATTATGATGTAATTTGTAATTTTTAGTAGATAGGCAAGATAGTCTTTTTCTTTCCTTCCAGTTATATTGAGGGAAAATAATAAATATTTATTTCATTATCCTTTCAGTTTTATTTATTATATATGTAAATTTATACATATACAACTGTATACGTTTAAAGCATAATAATTTGACTTACATCATGAAGTGATAAAGCACAATAAATTTAATGGTTGACCATCATCTCATGTAGATAGAAAGTTAAATAGAAAAAAATGTTTTTCTTGTGATGGGAATGCTTAGGATTTACTCTTAACAGCTTTCATGTATAACATGTGTGTCACTGAGTTGTATACAATAGTGTTTGTTTATCATGTTCACATCACATCCCTAGTACTTATTTGCCTTATAACTGGAAGTTTCTGCTTTTTTTTCTTTTTTTAAATCTATTTATTTTAATTGGAGGATAATTAAAATATTGTGATGGTTTTTGTCATACATTAGTATGAATCAACCATAGTTATACATGTGTCTCTTCCACCTCCCCCAACCCTAGCCCTCCAGGTTGTGACAAAGCACTGGCTTTGGGTGCCCTGCGTCATACATCAAACTCACACTGGTTATCTATTTTACATATGGTAGCATATATGTCTCAGTGCTATTCTCTCAGATCATCCCACCTTCTCCTTCTCCCACCAAGTCCAAAGGTCTGTTCTCTATATCTGTGTTTCCTTTGCTACTCTGTATGTGGGATCACTGATGCCATCTTTCTAGATTTCATATACATGCATTAATTTACAGTATTTATCTTTCTGTTTCTGACTTGCTTCACTTTGTTTAATAGTCTCTAGATTCATCTACCTCATTGAAACTAAAATGTGTTCCTTTTTATAGCTTTTGAGTAATATTCCTTTTGCATTTTCATCCTTTTGAGTAATACTCCACTTTGTATATGTATGACAACTTCCTTACCCATTCATCTGCTGGTAGACATCTAGGTTGCTTCCATGTCCTAGCCATTGTAAATAGTGCTGCAGTGAACATAGGGATACATGTGATGTGTCTTTTCCAATTCAGGTTTCCTCAGGGTATATGCCCAGTAGTGGGATTGCTGAGTTGTGTGGTAGTTTTATTCTTAGTTTTTTTTTTTTAAGGAAACTTCATACTGTTCTGCATGGTGGTTTTATCAGTTTGCATTCCCACCAGCAGTGTAAGAGGGTTCCCTTTTCTCTACAACCTCTCCAACATTTATTGTTTGTAGACTTTTTGATAATGGCCATTCTGACCAGTGTGAGATGATTCCTCACTGTGGTTTTGATTTGCATTTCTCTAATAATAAGCAATGTTGAGGATCTTTTCATGTGTTTATTGGCCGTCTGTATGTCATCTGTTTAGGTCTTCTGCCCACTTTTTTGATTGGCTTGTTTTTCTGATATTAAGCTGCATAAGCTGATTGCATATTTTGGAGATTAATTCTTTGCAGATGTTTCCATTGTTGTTATTTTCTCCCATTCTGAGTGCCATCTTTTCACCTTGCTTATAGTTTCCTTTTTAGTTCAAAATCTGTTAAGCTTAATTAGGTCCCATTAGTTTGGTTTTATTTCCATTACTCTGGTTTGTGGGTCAAAGAGGATCTTGCTGTGATTTATGTCAGATAATGTTCTGCCTATATTTTCTTCCAAGAGTTTTATAGCTTCTAGTCTTACATTTAGGTCTTTAACCCATTTAGAGTTTATTTTTGTGTATGGTGTTAGAAAGTGTTCTAATTTCTTTCTTTTACATGTAGTTCACCAGTTTTCCCACACCACTTGTTGAAGAAACTGTCTTTTCTCCATTGTATATTTTTGCCTCTTTGTCAAAGTTAAGGTGTCCATAGGTGCAAGGATTTATCTCCCGGCTTTCTCTTCTGTTCCATTGATCTATTTTTCTATTTCTGTGCCAGTACCATACTGTTTTGTTGACTGTAGCTTTGTAGTATAGTCTGAATTTGGGAAGGTCGATTCCTCCAGTTCCGTTCTTCTCCCCTCAGCCCTCATCTCTAGAAACCACAAATCTGATCTCTTTTACTATTTGTTTATTTTTGAAGTAAAATCAACCCAGAACACTTAGGTTAAACTAACTTAAGTGTTAGGTTAGTTCCTCTTACCCAAAGTAGTGATTTGGTATTTCTATACATTTCAAAATAATCACCACAATAAGTCCTATTCCCATCTGTCACCATACAATGTTATTACATATTTATTGACTATATTCTTCACCCTGTGCATTTCACATCCATGAGTCATTCATTTTACAGCTGGATGTTTGTACCTGTTAATATCCCTGAGCTATTTCTATCCTTCCCCTCCTCCCTTGGCAATGTAGTTTTGTATCAGTGGCATAAGTTTTGGAAACAGGCTTGTATTCTGGATTACCTTAATAAATATCACTGTTACGAGACTTGGAAGTCACTGATCTTTTTGGATTTTCCCTTGTTCACCTTTAAATTGGAAATAGTAATACCTGAGTACATCAAGGCTGTATATTGTCACCCTTCAACTTCTGTGCAGAGTACATCATGAGAAACACTGGGCTGGAAGAAGCACAAACTGGAATCAAGATTGCTGGGAGAAATATCAATAACGTCAGATATGCAGATGATACCACCCTTATGGCAGAAAGTGAAGAGGAACTCAAAGCCTCTTGATGAAGGTGAAAGAAGAGAGTGAAAGAGTTGGCTTAAAGCTCAACATTCAGAAAACAAAGATCATGGCATCTGGTCCCATCCCTTCATGGGAAATAAATGGGGAAACAGTGAAAACAGTGGCAGGCTGTATTTTAGGGGGCTCCAAAATCACTGTAGATGGTGACTGCAGCCATGAAATTAAAAGACGCTTACTCCTTGGATGGAAAGTTATGACCAACCTAGATAGCATATTCAAAAGCAGAGACATTACTTTGTCAACAAAGGTCCATATAGTCAAGGGTATGGTTTTTCCAGTGGTCATGTATGGATGTGAGAGTTGGACTGTGAAGAAAGCTGAGCACCGAAGAATTCTTGCTTGTGAACTGTGGTGTTGGAGAAGACTCTTGAGAGTCCCTTGGACTGCAAGGAGATCCAATCAGTCCATCCTAAAGGAGATCAGTCCTGGGTGTTCATTGGAAGGATTGATGCTGAAGCTGAAACTCCAATACTTTGTCCACCTCATGGTGAAGATTTGACTCATTGGAAAAGACCCTGAATGCTGGGAGGGATTGAGGGCAAGAAGAGAAGGGGACGACAGAAGATGAGATGGCTGGATGGTATCACGGACTTGATGGACATGAGTTTGAGTGAACTCCTGTAGTTTGTGATGGACAGAGAGGCCTGGCGTGCTGCGATTCATGAGGTCACAAAGAGTCGGACACAACTGAGCGACTGAACTGAACTCAATATCTGATTACAGGGCTGTTGTATAAACTATATAGTATAATGTATATGCATGCTGGCCTAAAGCCCTCAGTAAATGTTGGTTTTCCCTTCCTCCTTAGAAGATGCCAGCCTTAGTTACTCTTGACTGTTTTCACACATTAAGATGAACATCAAAGAATAACATATAAAGCATTTTTGTTTCATTGTTTAGCAGTTCACTGAAGGCATAATCTTGATTGTTTGCTCAATAAAATATGTGTATAACCAGGCAGTTTATAATTAGACTAACTCAGATTTTGTGATTATTGAATGTGTAGGTGTAGTTAACAGCCTTCATTTCTGGTAAGTGACTTTACTTAGGAGGATGTATGCTCATGTAAGCAAGAGAGACTATTTCCTGGGAGGAAATTGTGGTCTCCAGATCTTTATAATGTCACCTTTAATCTTTTTGTACTCATAAGCATTGTCCTATACAGACTGTTTTCTTGAGGCAGTTTCTTGCTTGAAGTAAATGAAGCCTCCTTATGAGCCTGTTAAAACTCCATAGACTATCAGTAATATGGAAAAATTGGATGTTTAATCAGGAATGTGAACATGTGTTTCAGGTAGAGAATTCCAAAGATAATGAAGATAGTATTCTACAAAGAGAAATTCCTGCCAGACAGTCTCGAAGAAGGTTTCGGAAAATTAATTGTAAAGGAGAACGCCAGACTATTACTGATGATGTGGATATTAACAACTATCTTTCTGTGAGTATATTTATGAGCATTTCATTGATATTCCTTAATGTTCATATACAGTATGAACATACATATTTTTGGTAATAACAGCATATGTTTTTGGTAATATCAACACTTGGGGCACTACAGATAAACGTTTGGGGCACGTAAAGATATCTATATAATTTTTAAAGATGTTTCTGTTGTGTTGGCTTTGATAAAAATAGTCTTACCAGTGGGGTATTTGTTTTTGTTTAAATGGTGTAAAAGAATTTTTTTAATGTATCTTTAGACATGCTTGTGGATTTTCTTACTTTTCTGTTGCTTGAACGGTGTGCCCTGAGTGTGTGTGTGCTCAGAGAACTCAGAAAATAGACTCATTTGGGAGCTTTTTTTCTGTTATGCACTAAGGCATACCAAAGAAATAAAAAAAATGTCAGTTCTTCCCTTCAGGTGTGGGACAGTTATGCTACTGTATGCTAGTGCAGAAATATATGCAGGTGTTAAAGGTATGTTTTCACAGGCAATTACTGAAAGATGGTGATGAAATAAACAGCTTCTATAAAACCAGAAAATCTTCTTAAGTCTTTAATATTGTAATGATAGATGCTGCTTTTCAGATTGAAAAGTATTGGGTTGGCCAAAAAGCTTTTTCAGAATACGTGAACAAACTTTTTGAATGACCCAATAGTTGAATCAAAGAATAAGGATAATTTAAGAAAGAATAAATCCAGGTGTGTTTTATAAGTTTTCAAAGGAAATTTGATCCCTCCAAATATAAAAACAGCCTAGAGATTTAGGGTATCAAAATTCCCAAGGGTATATGTTCTTTTGGTTGTCAGAAACAGAAATTCATTCCATTTTAGGAATAAGGATTATTTAGGGAGTTGTTTGTGTTAGAATGTTAAATTTGAGCAGCTGTAAGGGTCTGATGCTGGGAGGGATTGGGGGCAGGAGGAGAAGGAAACAACAGAGGATGAGATGGCTGGATGGCATTACTGACTGGATGGATGTGAGTTAGAGTGAACTGCGGGAGTTGGTGATGGACAGGGAGGCCTGGCGTGCTTCAATTCATGGGGTTGCAAAGAGTCGGACATGACTGAGCGACTGAACTGAAGGATTTAGTCATTATTTGCCTAATTTCTTTGATTGAACACATTCTGACAAAAAGCAATAATATATGAAGTAGTCCTCAAATTTTTTATTACATAAAAGTTCATTTCCTGTTTTTATTATTTATTTTTTTGTTTTGTTTTTTGGCTGTACCATTTAGTTTGCAGAACAGGGATTGAACTTGGGACCATGGCAGTGAAAGTGCCAAGTCTTAACCATTGGACTGCCAGGGAATTCCCACTTTTTATATAGTAGCTTTCCCTGACATTAATTAATTTTAGCTAATTCAAGTTTTAATTAAGTTTGGACTTATTGCACAAATGATTCTTGTCTATTTTTGAAAAATTAAAAGTTGATTAGTCCCATCACTCACTTATGGAACTACTAATGACATTTTGTATATTCTTGGATAGAACTTTTGGGGTCTTTTGTGGTTCCATATGAATTTTAGGATTTTTCCCCTAATTCTATGAAGAATTTCCCATGTATTTTGGTACACATTGCATTAAATCTGTAGATTGCTTTGGATAGTGTGGCCATTTTAACAATATTAATTCTTGCAGTCTAAGAGCATGAGCTATCTTTCCACTTCTTTGCGTCATCTTCATTTTCCCTTGTTGGTGTTTTATAGTTATCAGTGTATAGTCATTCACTTCTTGGTTAAATTTATTCTTAGGTATTTTGCTTTTTTAACATACTTTTAAACAGGAATTTTTTTCCTTTTTCTTTGATATTTCATTGCTAGTATAAAGAAATGAAACAAATATCTGTATTTTAATCTTGTATACTACTACCTTGCCAGATATACTTATTAGTTCTAAAAAGGTTTGTGTGTGGAAAATTTAGGGCTCTTAATAGAAAGTATCATGTCTTCTGAAAATAGTAAGTTTTACCTCTTCCCTTCCAATTTGGATACCTTTTAATTTTTTTTCTTATTTCTATGACTGGGACTTCCAATAGTGTGTTGTCCAGAAGTGGTGAGTGGGCATCCTCCTATTATTCCTGAGTTTGAAGGGAAGATTTTCAGCTTTTCACTGTTGAGTGTGATGGATTTGTCATAAATGACTCTTGTTATGTTGAGCTATGTTTTTTTCTCTACCCTCTTTGGTGAGAGTTTTTGCATGAAGAGATGTTGAATTTTGTCAAATGCTTTTTTTTTTCCGATCGTTTTTTTTCTCTGCTTTTGCACAGTGATTGATTCGTGTATGTTGAACCATCCTTGAAACCCTGAAATGAATCCAGCTTCATCTTCTGTATGATCCTTTTAATGTATTTTTGGATTTGATTTGCTAATATTTTTTGAGGATTTTAACATCTGTATTCATCAAAGATATTGGCCTGTAATTTTCTTTTCTTGTAGTATATTTGGCTGGTTTTGTTAGCAGTGTGATTGTGGCTTACCACAGTGAATTTGGCAGTGTTCCTCCTGTTTTGGAATAGTTAGATAAGGATGGGTATAAGTTTTAATAGCAAAAATGTTAATCAGTATTGATATAGTAGATAATTGGTTTTATGACTACCATAGGCTCTTTATTTCTTTTGTGGGTATTATCACCAGTTCAGAGAGATCAGGAGGAATCATTAAAAAAAAAAAATTTACTTATTTGACTACACCAGGTCTTAGTTGAGGCACATGCTTGTTCAGACTTAACTTGTGGCATGTGGGGTCTAGTTACCCCACCAGGATTGAACTTGGGCCTCTGGCATTGGGAGCATAGAGTTTTTAGACACTGGACCACCATGTAAATCCCAGAATCATTATTTAAGATAGTGATGGAAATTTGACAGTTTCTTTTTGCACTTGTGAACCATCAACTTTTTCTTGCTAGAGTGCTAAAGGTCAAAAATTATTAAAGATGTATGGAATATTTTGTTACGGTAGTTTTCTTAAGTATCATTAATCTAAACCTGTACATCAGATTTTATGAGCATTAAAAATTGTGCATATATTTGAAAGATACTTTCTAAGTGAATGCCTAGAATGATTGAAAAAAATGATTTATGAAATATTTTCAGTCTGTTCATGTACATTGCTTTGTATAAAGATGAGAAGCACACTCTAAACTTGAAAAGTTTTTCTTTTTTAATGTTAAAAGAGCTCTTCTGTAACAGTAATAACATTATTGAAACTCCTTTGGGTATTGCTCTCAGAGCTCACAACACATTTAAATATTTTCAGATATTCTCAGTGATTTCAGAACTTTAATCTTTGGGGAGGATGTACTTGATATTTGAAAATAGCATAGAGGTGATTGAGAGCAATATTCAGTGAATAGGATAGGTAATTAAGACAAGTAAAAATAGTCTTTTATTTTGATGAGCCATCTCTCTGAATTCTTCTTTCATTTATTATACGATTGGGGCATTTTATCTGAACTGCTAATGCTTTGGTTGCTTTGCCTCTAAAAATGAGGATGACAGTATTGAGTTTGCCTGTCTTTTGTGATGGTCTGATAGAACATATGTGCACACTCGAGGTTTAATCAGTTAATGATATCTCTAAGTACTTTCTCTCAGATGTTTGTGCCCTTATCTCAGTTTCTGCATGTCATTGCCTTAGTGTTCACTGTCATTCTTTTTAGAAATGTTGTAGTAACATCTCCCAGCAACCCGCGCCCCCCCCCACCAATAACCTTTATTGTAAAAGCAATAATTTTTCATTTTAAGAACTTAGAATTTTTTTAATTGAAAAAGTATTATATAATTTTGGCATTTAAAAATATCACTTAATCATTTTGTTTATTTCAAGTTCTGTTTTTCTCTTCTCTCTGGTGTGTACTCCTAGCTCTATTCTTTATGTACTCCACTATCCCCTGCTACCAAATAATTCATTCATTTTACTTTAATCAGTCCTAAAAGAATCTTTTAACAGTGTTATTTCTTTTAAACTCTTAAGTCTTTTTATGGCATACTACCACCGATTAGAAAGTCTAATGATCTAGAATATTTATCTGGCATGTAGTCTAAACCAGTTCTGTCTAATAGAACTTTCTGCAATGATGCAAATGTTTTATATCTGTGGTTTTCAAACTGATAGTAACCAGCCACATGGGGCTTTTGAGGATTTAAAATGTGGCTCATATGACTGAGGATTTTAATTTAAAACTAAAATTTTTAATTTAAATACTTTATATCATCTCATGGGAGGAATCCATGATTTTTTCTTGGTAGGATTAGGTATACATATCTACATTGCTATAGTATCCCATGTATATACCTGTTACCATATATTATACTACATTGTACTTTTTTTAAATTCAAATGTCTGTTTCTCCCATCAGAGTGTACATGCTTTGAAAATGTGAACCATCATGCTTATATTCCTCAGAGCATATTGCCTGTTAAAGAAAATAGAGTGCCTGTTTTTATAAGCTTGTTGAGGTTTCTTGTGTAACTTTGGGCAAGTTGTGTATCCTACCAGTCTATGTTTGATACAGAATGCAGGAGGCTCGGGGCTGATGTTCGGGGATGATCCAGAGAGACGTTGTGAGGTGGGAGGGGGATTCGGGATTGGGAGCTTGTGTACACCTGTGGTGGATTCATGTCGATGTATGGCAAACCCAATAGAGTATTGTAAAGTCAAATTAAAAAATAAATTAATTAAAAAAAAAATAATAAATGACTAAAAGCCAATTAAATGATGACAAAGGATGTCTGCTGGAAACTGATGACTGGTTTTGGAATTATTGACTTGAAGATCTTTTTTCTTTTAGTAAGGTCATTAAAATGTAGTTTGCAAAATGGGACATGGAAAGAAAATAGAGTTTATGTGTACTGTAATCCTCTTAAGATTTTGTGTATTTTTTCTGTTTGTTTACAGTGAACACAAAGCATTTTTGCTGATACTACATGTATTAACATGTATAAATTCACATGTATTAATTTATAAATACATTTATTAGCCATGTTTTTACATGTATTAATTTATAAATAGATTATATATTTTAGAATGTGTATTATGTGTTAATAAATTATATATTGGTAGTACATGTATTAATTTATGAATAAGTTATATATCTTAGAAATATAGCTCAGAAATATTTAATTTTTAAATTACTGAGATTAATTGATATGTAAATCCCTTTCTCATCTGCCCCTAGCCTACCTTTTCAGCCTTCTGGCCCCATCATTTTGTAGGTTGTTCCTTCCTTTGGTTCTTCTCTCACTCTGAAAGTTTCATACAGTCTTCTTTGTTAATGTAATTCTGTCCTTTGACGATTCAGTTTGAATCTTAGTGTGCTATTTGCTCCTTTTATCCAGAATGGTCTCTACCATGTCCTCATGACAAAGTCCTGCTCAGCTCCTACAACTCCAGTCATCCATGAACTCTTTAGAGAAGTCTTCCCTAACACTTCCATGTTCCTAAACTGTGCTTCTTCTGATTGAAGTAGAACCCATAAGATGATATACATATACATACTTATATGCATTTGCTCATAATTATGTTCTCTTCTGAAGATAGAGTAGTGAAAGTCGATCAGTCACGTCCTACTCTTTGCGACCCCGTGGCTATAACCTGTCAGCCTTCTCTATTCATGGAATTCTCCAGGCAAGAATATTTGAGAGGGTAGCCGTTCCCTTCTCCAGTAGATCTATCAAACCAAGGTCACGTCCACTGCAGGCGGATTCTTTACCATCTGAGCCACCACAACTTACTTAAGAATTTAAGTGTATGTGTTTTTTATGGAAAGTTGACTACAGTGTTTTAAATAACTTACAATGGTGAACCTTTTTCATAGGTAATGAGTTGAATTTTTAATTGTTGTTCAGTCACTAAGTCATGTCCAACTCTTTGAGACCCCATGGACTGGAGCACACCAGGCTTCCCTTTCCTTAGTTGTGTCTTGGAGTTTGCTCAAATTCATGTGCGTTGAGTCAGTGATGCTGTCTAACCATCGCGTCCTCTGCTGTTTTGCTCACCCTCCTTTACATGTTTTCTACCACCCAGTTCATTGTTTTAGCATGGTATGGCAGATGGTAAGCATGGTGTGATACTCTAGAATCTGTTTCACTTTATTTATTTTTTAAAATATATATTTATTTTAACTGGAGGCTAATTACTTTACAATATTGTATTGGTTTTGCCATACAAGAACATGAATCCGCCACGGGTGTATACATGTTCCCCATCCTGAAACCCCCCTCCCACCTCCTTCCCTGTACCATCCCTCTGGGTCATTCCAGTGCACCAGCCCCAAGCATCGTGTATCCTGCATCAAACCTGGACTGGCAATTCGTTTCACATATGATGTTATACCTGTTTCAGTGCTATTCTCCCAAATCATCCCACCCTCTCCCTCTCCCACAGAGTCCAAAAGACTGTTCTATACATCTCTGTCTCTTTTGCTGTCTCGCATACAGGGTTATCGTTACCATCTTTCTAAATTCCATATATATGCGTTAGTATACTGTATTGGTGTTTTTCTTTCTGACTTACTTCACTCTGTATAATCGACTCCAGTTTCATCCACCTCATTAGAATAGATTCAAATGTATTCTTTTTAATGGCTGAGTAATAAACTCCATTGTGTATATGTACCACAGCTTTCTTATCCATTCATCTGCTGATAGACATCTAGGTTGCTTTCATGTCCTGTCTATTATAAACAATGCTGTGATGAACACTGGGGTACACGTGTCTCTTNTCCAGTCCTTTAAATCACTTCCATTGTATAGTCATTAAGAATTTCACTTAAGTCATACCTGAATGGTCTGAATGGCCTACTTTCTTCAATTTAAGTCTGAATTTGGCAATAAGGAGTTCATGATCTGAGCCACAGTCAGCTCCTGGTCTTGTTTTTGCTGACTGAATAGTGTTTCTCCATCTTTGGCTGCAAAGGATATAATCAATCTGATTTTGGTGTTGGCCATCTAATGATGTCCATGTGTAAAGACTTCTCTGAGGCATGTAATTTCAAGTACTGTGTATCTTCCATTTCCTCTTCCTACAACACCCAATTTTTGTTGCTATTCCACACCTCTGTAGAATCTCACTGAATTCTACTCACCTCCAGTTTTATCAATCACAGACTCTCACCTATGGGTCGCTGAGTAGTTTACATATTCTTTTTAAAAACATTTTTTTAAATTGGAGTGTAATTGCTTTATAGTGTTGTGTTAGTTTCTGCTATAGAGCAATGTGAATCAGCTATAAGTATACATATAACCTCTTCCTCTTGAACATCACTCGTACCCCCATATTCAACCCCTCTAGGTTATCACAGAGCAGCAAGCTGAGCTCCCTAGTTTCATAAACACAAAGAAGTAATAGGCTATGAGTATTAGACAACCAGAGGTTACAGAGATTTTTCCAAGACAGTTGCCATTTCAAGTATCCTATTTTTTTTCCCAAAAGTACACTTGTCAGACTATGTGTTCTGGTTTAGGTGTTAGAAAGTATATTTAGTCCAGCTAAGATGTAATCCAGCCCAGACAGACCAGGTTTGTATAACCTTGGTAATGTTAACAAATCAGCAGCTGTAGAAACCTTCATTCCTAAGCTTCAGAGGACAAACTGCTGATCCTGAGGTATCATGGATCAAGTCACATACTGCCTAAGAAAACTTCTCTGAAAATGGTGGCCCGGTAGGATAAAAACAAAAATCCTGGTCTGATCCTTATGGACATTTCAGCTTATGAAGCCCTTGACAGCACTCCCAGCAGAGTCTGTGGCTCCCTGCTTCTCTGCATGTTAACATTGTTCTGTATGAGATTATAGCACTTACTGCAGTTGTTTCAGTTCAGTTCAGTTGCTCAGTTGTGTCCAACTCTTTGTGGCTCCATGGACCATAACACACCAGGGTTCCCTGTCCATCACCAACTCTCAAAGCTTCATTTGTTTAATATACACTTATTTACTGAACTCTATGTGCCAGGTCCTATGCTAGTTAGGAATACAAATATGGGTTAAACCTAGGTCCTGTTCTTCTAAGGGCCTGAAATATGGATGGGGGTGGGTGGGTATATGCATTAATAGAGTTCCCAAAGGTAACAAGTGACATGATAGAGATCATGAATGTAGAATCCTAGAAGACGGAGCTCCCAGCTTGGTGTGGTAGAGTGCGGTGGGTGAATTTGATCATATATTCATACCACATGGTCACTATCTTTTATCTTCTACATGAATGGGCTCGTCAAAGAGATCTACACTGCACACAACCACATCCATCCTCTTCATTCTTAATGCCTTCTCCCCATCTCTACCCGACTGAGCCATTTTTAAAAGACTCAGCTTGAGGGCCACTTATGAGTGGTATTCTGACCACACCTTCTACAAAGTAAGATTAACTCTCTTTGCTTAATGTTTTCTCTCTAAAACATTGATATTGATAATAAAATAATTTTTGATAGGCATTTTGCCCAGCTCTTTCTGTCCATTATCATAATAGTCTAAAGAAATAAACAGGAGATATCTGTTAGCATTCCAGTTTTGAAAATGAGAGAAGAGACTTAGTAACTTGCCCAAGACTGCGGTCTTCTTATATTCATGTAAACTGTGAACTCTATGACTTATTTAATTGTGTAACCAAGGAACGTAGAATAGGACTGTGCCTGTGATAAATTATAATCTTAAGAGATGTTTGTGGAAAGAAATTAATGGTTGAATGCTAGACAAAATTGAAGCTCAATTCACCTTCATAGTAACTTTGTGAGGTGGATATGGGGAAATTGACAGGATGGTGCCAGTCAGGCTCTCTCACCCCATATTCTCATGTCTTCTTGCTCCATGTTCTGTAAATAGTGACTTTGAACAGTGATGTAATGACTGAGATCATTTGTAGCCCTGTGTATGTGCATCACAAGGTACTCACTTGGCCGTGGACTGCTGTGCAGTTCACCTGTATGAGCATCACCGTGAAAGCCCTGGCTGCTGCTGCTTTGGGCTATATTGGAGTGACACCATGTTTGTGTTATATGAGGTTATGTTATGGCTCCATTGTGATTATGTTGTGACTGCTGCTATGGTTGCTGAGTCAGCCAGGAGAGATGCTGTGTTATGGCTGCCATGCCAGCCAGGAGAGAATAAATGTGTCTGCAGTTCCTATGGCTCCTTGAGTCTCCTTCCAGTCTCTTAGCTCATACCTTGCCTACCCTGGGTTCAAAGAACAGTACAGACAGTGTGAACAGGGAGACAATTGGTCCTGTGAGCAGGATCAGCAATATAGTAGGAAAAGCACATGCCATTATCCCCACTTTACAGTTTAGGGAGATTAAGTAATCTGCCCAAGTCCCACAAGCAGAAAAGACCAGACATCCATGTCAGGCCTTGTAACCCAAGACCTGTATCCCATCATTCCTTCATCCTGTTAAAGCAGCAGATGCCTTTTCATCATGTCTTCACATGTCCAAAAGCAGAGTAAAGTTATGCCAACACTAAAAAATCAAGCTGAGTTCCAAGATTTCATTATTTGTGGTCTCCTACCCCCAGAATATTGAATGTTATATTAATCAATCACAAATATTCATCAGTCACTCACTGCTCTCAGTTCTGGGCTGTTAAGAAATAGTCCTGGCTGAAAAGGATTTCCCTGGTGTACAGCAAATGGCATCTGATCAAAACTCCTTTCGGTCCCTATATCTGTGAGTCTGCTTCTTTTTCGTTATATTTGCTAGTTGTATTTTTTTTAGATTCTACATATAAATGTGGTAGAGAACCCACTGACCAATGCAGGAGACATGGGTTCAATCCTTGGTCAGGAAGATCCCCTGGAGAAGGAAATGGCAACCCACTCCAGTATTGTTGCCTGGAGAAATCCATGGACACAGGAACCTGGTAGACCATAGTCCACGCGGGTCACAAAAAGTTGGACAGGACTGAGCAACTGAGCATGCAAAGAGAAGGTCCTACTTGGGAACTGCTATTACTATATTCAGTATTCTCTAATAAAACATAATGGAAAATAAAAACAAAAATTACTCAATTCTCACATGAGACCTATGAACTACAAAGCAAAGAAATGAAAAGAAATAAAAAGAGTGATGAAAACCCTTAAAAATAACATATAAATGATATCAAACAGTATTTGTCTTTGTTTGACTTATTTCACTTAATGCAAGGTCCTTCAAGTCTGTTCTTGCTGAAAATGGCAAAGTTTCATCTATTTTTATGACTGAATAGTATTCCATTGTCTATAACAATCTTTATTCCTTCACCTGTTGATAAACACTAAAAATATTGTAAACTAGTGAGTATAACAAAAAAGAAGCAGTCTCATAGATATAGAAAACAAACTAGTTGTCACCAGGGGGGAGGGAGGTGGGGGAGGAGAAGAGAGGTAGGGAGAGGGGCAATATAAGAATAGAGGATTTAAAAGGTACAAGATATTTGGTGTAAATTAAGCTACAAGGATATATTGTACACCATAGGGAATGTAACAAATATTTTATAATGACTATAATTGGAGTATTTCCTTTAAAAATTGTGAATCACTGTATTATACATCTGTAATATAATATTATACATCAACTCCATTTCAGAGTAAAAAAACTCNCAAGGATATATTGTACACCATAGGGAATGTAACAAATATTTTATAATGACTATAATTGGAGTATTTCCTTTAAAAATTGTGAATCACTGTATTATACATCTGTAATATAATATTATACATCAACTCCATTTCAGAGTAAAAAAACTCCTTTTGGGTTTTTCACTTCTTGACAGGTCATTATTAAAGGATGGTTTAGAAAATAAGTTTTTACCACTTTTAATAGACTTTTAATAAGTAATAATTGGTTACTGTTTCCTTAAGTTAGAGAGATCAAACTCTTCAAGCAGGGGTGGAAGAACATTTTTTACTAGTGAGAAGGCTCAAGCAAATTTTGATGTTCAAGGTCTGTGACTTCATCATTCGTGATGATGGGGAAACAGTGGAAACAGTGACAGACTTTATTTTGGGGACTCCAAAATCACTGGAGATGGTGACTGCAGCCATGAAATTAGAAGACGCTTACTCCTTGGAAGAAAAGTTATGACCAACCTAGACAGCATATTGAAAAGCAGAGATTCCTCCAGTTCCATGCTTCTTTCTCAAGATTGCTTTGGCTATTCGAGGTTTTTTGTATTTCCATACAAATCTTGAAATTATTTGTTCCAGTTCTGTGAAAAATACCGCTGGTAGCTTGATAGGGATTGCATTGAATCTGTAGATTGCTTTGGGTAATATACTCATTTTCACTATATTGATTCTTCCAATCCATGAACATGGTATATTTCTCCATCTAATAGTGTCCTCTTTGATTTCTTTCACCAGTGTTTTATAGTTTTCCATATATAGGTCTTTAGTTTCTTTAGGTAGGTATATTCCTAAGTATTTTATTCTTTTTGTTGCAATGGTGAATGGAATTGTTTCCTTAATTTCTTTTTCTANGAGGATCCTGCTGTGATTTATGTCGGAGAGTGTTGTTTTCCTCCGGGAGTTTTATAGTTTCTGGTCTTATATTTAGATCTTTAATCCATTTTGAGTTTGTTTTTTTGTGTATGGTGTTAAAAAGTGTTCTAGTTTAATTCTTTTACAAGTGGTTGACTAGTTTTCCCAGCACCACTTGTTGAAGAGATTGTCTTTTCTCTGTTGTTTATTCTTGCCTCCTTTGTCAAAGATAAGGTGTGCATAGGTGCATGGATTTATCTCTGGGGTTTCTATTTTGTTCCATTGATCTATATTTCTGTCTTTGTGCCAGTACCATACTGTCTTGATGACTGTGGCTTTGTAGTAGAGCCTGAAGTCAGGCAGGTTGATTCCTCCAGTTCCATTCTTCTTTCTCAAGATTGTTTTGGCTATTTGAGGTTTTTTAAATTTCCATACAAATTGTGAAATTTATTTGTTCTATCTCTGAAAAATAACGTTGGTAGCTTGATAGGGATTGCATTGAATCTATAGATTGCTTTGGGTATTATACTCATTTTCAGTATATTGATTCTTCCGATCCATGATCATGGTATGTTTCTCCATCTATTCGTGTCCTCTTTGATTTCTATTACTGGTGTTTTATAGTTTTCTGTATATAGGTCTTTAGTTTCTTTAGGTAGATACATTCCTAAGTATTTTATTCTTTTCGTTGCAATGGTGAATAGAATTGTTTCCTTAATTTCTCTTTCTATTTTCTCATTATTAGTATATAACATTGCAAAGGATTCATGTGTGTTGATTTTATATCCTGCAACTTTACTATATTCATTGATTAGCTCTAGTAATTTTCTGGTGGAGTCTGTAGGGTTTCCTTTTAGGCTCACAAATTAGTAATGCAACAAGTGTTTCTTTCGCATTTGCTGCTTATGTAATTATGCCTTATATTCCTTGCTCTCCTGCAGTGCTCCTTGTTTTGTTTGGATTTATAGTGTACAGAGAGATTTAAGACATTTGTCAGTGCTCCTGAATAAGAGTTCGAGTGTGATTGCTGAGATCACCTCATGGAATGAGTCTTAGTCCGTTTAGGCTGCTATAACATGGTAGCAGACTGAGTGACTTAAAAAATGACAGAGCTTTATTTCTCACAGTTACGAAGGCTAGAAGACCAAGATCATGGTACTAGCAGTCGTCATGTTCAGGTTCTGGTAAAGGCCCTCTTCTGGATAGTAGACTGCTTACCTCTTGCTTTCTGCTCACATGGTGGAAAGAGCTAGGGAGCTTTGTGACGCCTCCTTTTTCAGGGCACTAACCCTAGTCATGAGGGCTCCTTCCTTATAATCTGATCACCTTCATCTTGAGAATTAGAATTTCAATATGTGAATTATGCAGGAACATAGACCTTCATGGGGCATCTCAGTGTTTGTCTCTGGTTTATAAGAGCCAGATCCCTCAGTTTAATATGATATAATAGACGTTAAACTAGGAATCAGATGATATGAATTCCTTTTCTATTTCAAGTGCTAATTTTCAATGTTTTTAAGACCCTCAGTCCCTGCATCATGTATAGGAATTGAACTAGCTACCAAGTCCCTTTTAACTGTGGACTGCCAACCCATTTCTGTGTCCATGTGGTAGAACAGAGCTAGGAAGCTCCCTGAGGCATTTTTTTATACAGGCAGTAATCCCAGCTCCAGCTTCCCCAGTAGCTCAGTGGTAAAGAATCTGCCTGCAGTACAGGAGCTGCAGGAGACACAGGTTCGATCCCTGGGTCTGGAAGATCCCCTGAAGTAGGGCCTGGCAACCCACTCCAGTATTCTTGCCTGGAGAATCCTATGAACAGAGGAGCCTGGTGGGTTACAGTCAAGGAGTCACAAAGAGTTGGACTGGACTGAAGTGACTTAGCACTTACATGCAATCCTAGTTCCAGATCTCTCATGGCCTAATCACCTCCCAAAGGCCCCACCCCTAGTGCCAGATTTTTAATACGAGAATTTGCAGAAGGAGGTAGGGAGGTTGGGGAGAGGGGTGGGAGTGAGATACAGGCCTTTAGACCATCGCAGAGCACCAGTGAACAACTAGTTTAATCATTTATTCAAGTCAAAATGGAGGAAGTATATACACTCTTGTTGCATATATTATTATCATTTCAAGCTTGATCTGCTAAAGTCATAGTCACTGATTGATAAAGAAACTGTCCAACAGTGTGAACTTTATTTGTACACTTGATGGATCCTAATTGTTCTTAATTAAATATTTTGTATTTGGTAAATACTTGTAGAATGAAAGGATAAGTGAGTAAACAATCTTCTATCACTTCTGAAGTAAAGAAGATTGTACATCTGGAGCCTTTGCCAGCCTGACTTGTGTATAACGCAGTGAGTGTTGACCAGTTTACTACTGAGAAATTTGGAGTCCATCCTCTGAGAATCTGCAGCTTTTCAGTATTGGTTTTCACCCTATTTGCAAGCCAAAGTGCTCAGGACTGATAAGTTCTTTATGGTGCTTTATACCTTAAAAAAAGAACAGGATTTTTCTTTTTATTCATGGGCATCTAGCATCTCCTAGGAGAATTTTTCTCAGTTGTCTTCTGTGAAACAACGTAGAATTCTCAATAGAAGGTTTTTGTACCTAGTTACAGGGTCATGAATTCAGACATGGACAGAGAAAAAGCAAAGGGGTGTTATTATAATCAAACTAAGTAGGACAAATGCCTGCCTAAATCAGATTTTAAAAAATTTGTGTCTCACAGGGGGGAAAAAGTTTCTTGTAGTAATGTTGAAAAATATAGAAGAATATTAAAAAGGAAATAAGTTTACTGTAATCCTCAAAACCAGAGATAGCAAATGTGGCTAATGATTTTCAAATGCATGTTTCTTGATTAAATCATCAATATCTTTTTGACTAATTTAGATAATGCTGAATATTTAGTTATCCTGCCTTTCTACTTCTCAAGGAATTAAATTTTTCCCTGAACATTATTTTTAAAATTAATATTACAACAGAGTATTCTCATGCAGTTTCATTTCCCTCCTACTACAACTTGTATGAATATATCTGTGACTAATTTTTTTCCCCCTTAGGATTGATTCACAGTGTATGAAAATTATTTTTCATATGGGTATGAAAGTTATTTTTAATGCTTTACATAAATATTGCTAACTTCTAATTAGTAGTTTTTTTAAAAAAAAATTTATCATTCACCCTGTATGAGCTTCAGGAGCGTTGGAAGAAGGGCAGGGGCATGCCCCTCTGCTTTTCTGAGACAGTTCTCTCTTTTGTTAAGATGACACTGATTCCTGTGAATCTGCCTAGGGAACCAGAATTGGAAAGATATTTATCACACATGAAACACTTTACAGAAAGCTCTTTGGAAGATTGTTTGAAGCAACTCTGATACTAATATGTGTATACCAATGGCCTAAGATAATGATTTTTTAGAGCATTCCAAAGGAAATAACTACTCAGCCATTGCAAATAGATTAATAATGCTGACTGTTATTGCTTTTTAATTTGATTTGTTATCTATTCAGTAACTGTACTGTTTAACATTTAGCTTTTGTAATATCAGAAAATGCAGTATTTAAAATTACAGAAGTGATAACAAAAATAGTCTCTAATATATTCCAGGAATTATAGATGGACAGAATATTCTCAATAGTTTAATTTTTTTAGTGAGATTTCTTTTTTCATTCATGTTTATAGGTACAGGTATCTATTTTCATTGTTGGGCAGGTCTTACTTTTTGTAGAAAACAATACGTTTGATTAAAACTTTGCATTAACTTTGCATACAGTATATAGCATACTTGACTGATGACTATAAATGCGTAGTATATTTGTGTGTGTGTTTGTGAGTGAAAAAAAAATGCTTGCTACAACTGCACTCTAGTGGAAGTAGAAGCTTAGTGGTGCCTTTTCATTGTTCCTTTGGTTTCACTGATTCTAATTATAGAAGCTTACATCACCTTAGTTGATGATGAAGGCTTCCCTCTCCCTCTTTGGCTTTTCTTCCTCCATCATCCCGAAGGGAGGATGCTATTTCATAGTGCGTGTGTGTCCTGCTGGTGGCTCTGACAGGGCTTTCAGCAGCGTGGTGCTGATCGTTTAGTGGGCGTAGATGACAGGATGCTGCAGCACACTATTGCTTATAGAATAGAAGGAGAGGGTTGCCACTGTGGCTTTCCTGTCTCCAAAAAGGCTGAGGAACAGAGGCGATGCAATTTCAAAGCAGGAATTCCTGAAGGGCACCAGTAATTAGAGTTAACCATGTCTGATAACTACAAAAATTCATTTCTGATGTTGAAGTTAAGCAAGGGACAGGAGCCGGGTGGGGAGTAGGAAAGCATACTGTGATCCTTTAAAAGGGCTTGTATGTTGCCTCAGACATTATGGTAGTGTCATCTATTCATTCATTTTTCAAAAGGATTAAAGTATTTTTTACTTTATATATAAGCACATTTAACAGTTTATATTTTAAAGGCCAAATGCTTACAACTAAATACAGAACTGAGTGGCCTGTGTGTTTTATTTTGTAAAACTACATAATTTTTCTTTTAATCTTCATCTCCTTTGAGTTTGACTTCTCTAAACTCTGGTTATAATATTTCACTGTGCAGATAAGGAATAAAGTGTTATGTATGACTGTGCCTGAGATTACTGTAAACCTGGTTTTTGTTAATGTTGGGTTTTTGTTTTCCATAATGTCTCAAAATGATAACTTATTCTCATTTTTAATTTTCTGATAGCTTTTTCCATGATTACCTTTTTTTCTGTTCTTTTTCTGTGTTGTTACTTATTGAAATAAAAGGTATATTTATAGTTTAATAACTATTAGAACCTCATATTTGGCTTTCTATACAATATGATTTCAAATGTTCTGCTTTGTATTTTTGTTTAGAAATGGTTTAGGTAATGTATTTTAATTAATTTGCACAGTGTAATTTATAATATGAATATAATAACTATATAGCATTTACATTTTTATAAAACTATTTTAAATGATTTGAAGCTTTGCAGNCTGATGGGCTGCTGTCTATGGGGTCGCACAGAGTTGGACACGACTGAAGCGACTTAGCAGCAGCAACAGCTTGATGGAAGGCAATCTTTAAACCTTCCCAAGTTTTCTTCATTTTATTCAAGTTTAGACCTCTACTTCCTTTTTTCTCCTAATTATAAACTTTTATGATTATACCCTATCCTACACTCTACACGTATTTCCCTTTATCTCAGGGAAAGAATCTAGACCAGTGCTATCCAATACAGTAGCCACATATGACTATTCAAATTAATTAAAATTAAATAAAATGTAAAATGCAATTCCTCAGTCACACTAAGCCATATTTCAGGGGCTCAGTAACCACATATGTTGAGTGGCTGCCATACTGGACAGTGTAGATTAAAACTTTTCTACCATTGCAGGGCTTCCCCGGTAGCTCAGTTGGTGAGAAATCTGTCTGCAGTACTGGAGACCCAGATTTGATCCCTGGGTGGGGAAGATCCTCTGGAGAAGGAAATGGCAACTTACTCCAGTATTCTTGCCTGGAAAGTCTCACAGATAGAGGAGACTGGCAAGCTACAGCCTGTGAGTTTGCAGGGTTGGATACCACTTAGTGACTAAACCACCACCATAATTGCAGAAAGTTCTACTGAACAGTGCTGGTTTAGAGGAATCTGCATTTAAGTCAAGCCTGACTAAAGCCCCTTTGTAATAATGGTATAGAAAGGGAACATTGCCACAGAGGATTTGAAAAATTTGGAGCCAAAATGCCTTGCCCTTTTAGACGGGGTTAAACTTTGGGGTACTAAAAGACAAGATGCAAGCAGTCCACATGTAAAAGGAGCACTAACTTGGATGTACATACTTATGGAGACTGTGAGATGGAACAAGAAAACAGTCATTGAAATATTGATAAGTAAGTCTGGCATATATGAGCTGAATGGAAGTCATTTGTGTTCCGGACCAGAGTTCTTGGCCTCCTTAATCAAAAGAAATTGACGAGACCAGACAGGGAATTCAGGCAAGGCTTCGTTAGAACTCAAACTGCAGCAAAAATAAGTAATACATTCCCTTGCTCACTACCCAAGCTGGGAGTACCCTGCTTTTGCTTCCAGCTCCTCAAAAGTGGCAGTTGGGTTTTTGGTCTTTTTGTATCTGATTGTTTAGAATTTGCCCCAGTGACACATGCACGGTTATCTTCAGTCCCTATATAATTTTGTATTCAATACTTTGTTGCTCAAACAGAAGTTTGTCCAGGTTTGACACTGCAGAAAGGGTCTCAGGTCCCTGGTCTCATCCTGTCTCGCTCTGACACAGGGTTGAAAGGCAGCATGGACTGAATACTGCAGGACTACAGTACACTGTACACTGCAGGGAACTGTACATGTACTCTCCAAGGCACATGCCTGTCTAGCTGAGGGACCGAATGTGGGCTGTCATCTCCCCACATTCCACTCACCATGCTGTGCACCCAGCACAGCGTTAACCCCCCATTCCACAAAAATATAGGGACTAGCCACAGCCCAGACAAGCCCTGTGAATTATCTTTTTTAATTTGTCTCCTTTAGAGTCTGTTATATCTTCTGTAAAATGAATGTGATAAGTGGAATGGCCTGCCTGTTCTATGAAACCTGTGAATATCTTACTTTTGCAGATAAGATAAGGCTGTTGAGATGGACAGATGATGCTGGTATCCAGGAGGATTGATATAATGACAGAGAGGAAGGAGGTTGGAGACAAAGGAAAATGCTATTTCATTGCTTCTGGAGGTGGAAGGAGCCACAAGACAAGGAATGTAGGTGCTCTCTAGCTGCTAGAGAAGGCAAAGAAACAGATTCACCCCTAGAACCTCTTAAAAGAACACAGCCCTGTGGGCCTACCCACTTTCAACTTCTGACCTCCAGAACTGAAAGATAATAAATACGTGGGCTTCCCTGGTGGCTCAGTGGTAAAAAGAATCCACCTGCCAATGCAGGAAACCAGTTTGATCCCTGATCCAGGAAGATCCTGCATGCTGCAGAGCAACTAAGCCCTTGCACCACAACTATTGAGCCTGTGCGCTAGAGCCTGGGAGTTGCAGCTACTGAAGTCCGCGTGCTCTGGAGACCATGCTCCAAACCAAGACAATCAATGCAAGAAGTCCGAGCACTGCAACAGAGCATCCTCTACTCACTACAACTGGAGAAAGGCCCTTGCAGCAGCAAAGACACAGCACAGCCAAAAATAAGTAAATAATAATCTCTTTAAAAATAATAAATTTGTGTTGGTACTGTGGGAAACCACTAGATTTGTAACAATTTGTTACAGCAGTAATAGAAAACCAATACAATAAGGATGCTGGATTATGTCTAAAGTCCTTCCCAATGTAAAAAATAAATTCCATAATTTTGATTCCTTCTGGAAAAAAAAAACCACAACATATAGACTACCTTTCACTAAAGAATAAATGTGCATTTGTGATGTTAATGAAAAGCAAAGAAAAGAAGACCAGTGTTCACAGTGACTCCAGGTATAAAACAAGAATTCCTCAGTCTGAGACAGGATGCTGCTGAAGTGTCAGCTCCAGTAGGTACAGTCAGGACTGCTGCTGTCAGACAAGGTCACAGCCCCAGGACTGCAGCTGGGGTTGAAGAACATTCCACTCGTTCGTTCGTTCAGTCGCTCAGTCGTGTCCGACTCTTTGCGACCCCATGAATTGCAGCACGCCGGGTCTCCCTGTTCATCACCATCTCTCGGAGTTCCCATCCAGCCATCTCATCCTTGGTCGTCCCCTTCTCCTCCTGCCCCCAATCCCTCTCAGCATCAGAGTCTTTTCCAATGAGTCAATTCTTCGCATGAGGTGGCCAAAGTACTGGAGTTTCAGCTTTAGCATCATTACTTCCAAAGAAATCCCAGGCCTGATCTCCTTCAGAATGGACTGGTTGGATNTAGTTATCCTATGTTGATGATTCCTAGACAATGTGTACATCAGGGCATTCTCCCTTGCTTGAGTTACTTCAGTTATTTGAATTGATGAGGTAATGGAATAAGCTCCATTATAAAAATTTTAAAGTAATGAAAGTGAAAAGTCATTTATTCACCTAATCATATATTTTAGTTATTTGATAAGTTACTGACTTTTTAAAGAATGCTTATATTTCTATCAGTAGTTAAGAGAGTAAGTCATTATTTCTGAAGAAACTGTAGTAAAGTGTATCATCAGAGGGGTGTTGGGTTCACATGCTAAATATATAATTTGACCTGTTTCTTTCATAGTATTCCTGCACTGGGAGATTTTTCATGCTAGGCTCAGCGTACCATTCCCTAGAATGGCAGATACTGTGAGATGATTGGTAGAACAAGGAAAAGGATGATGTCATCTTCACTTCCAGGCCAAACTAAAGGAAAAGAGAGTTGTTGCTTTATTGAGCCAGTGTTTACGACAGTATTTCTAACATATGGCATTAGTGGATTGCATTTCATACACAGGGCAGGGTGTTTTTTAAAGCAGCTAAGAGATGGCTCTCTCTGTCTCGCTCAGCTTGAGGTTCTTCTTTGTGCGCTATCATCATGATTTATAAAAAGGGGAAAAGGTGCCCTTTAGGATTTTGCTTTTTGATTTGGTTGTAATTTATCCTGTTGATTCTATACATGGGTATAATTATTAGCTCACATTGAAACTAAAATGTTCTTCAGCGGCATTAATGTTTATGTACAAAATATCTTTTAGAAATTTATCTTTAGAAAATGTTCGGCTTCATTTATATACATGGTACCTACTATCATTATCCTGTTTTTAAAAATGACTATTAAAATTAGATATTAGTTAATTTATGCTTGAATACTTAACTTTTTGTTGAAATTCCAACTCATTGTAGTTTATTTAAATTAATTGAGTTGAAAAAATATGTTGGTGCTGGAAAATCAGCCGGTAAATGCTTTCTGTGTTTCAGGTTTTGAAAGCTAGAGTCATGCTCATTTGCTAGATTTAGTTGTATGTTTGTATGTATATTTTGTATGTTCTTTTGAAATCTTTTCAAGTAATTCTTAAATATTATGGAAACCCAGATTCATTTATAATCACTTATTTTGAAAATATGATTTTGTTCAGAATAACAGTTTCACTAGTCAGTTCTATTCTTGTAATTAGCAACATAATTCAGATTGGCAGCAAAGTGTTGTTCAGAAAGTGACTTATACTTTGCCCAGGGGTATTGGAAATGTTTTGTTACTTTGCCTGTTTCTTTTTGGCTAATAATGAGGTATTTATCCCTTTGACAGTAGAGTCCTTTGTAATAACACCTGCCTCTCAAGTAATAATTTCTCTTATGTTGCACATACTCTTCCCCTAAAATGGTGTTAGGTCAATAAAGCAAGGTAGTTCTATTACTTTGAGTTATTTATTGATGGTATTCTTACAATTTTACTGCCTGGAGGGGTGGTACCTTTTTTTTTTTTTAAACCGCTGGAAACTATGTTTTACTTTCGCTATTGGAAAGCACCATTATAGCTTAGTGGATACTCTTTGTGGTAGTACCTGCATTTAGATGCCTTGTGACAGAATCTTGAGGAGTAGGGTGGGTACTAGAGGAATTGTGTTTTCAGATTGGAGAGGGTGTGACAAGAATTCATGTTTTCCTATAATTTTTATATAAAAATGATGCTTCCTTTTAGTCCAAGCTCAATTTGGAAGCAGGTTGAATCATTTTCTTTTCTGATTGTTTCTGAATTTTACTTGCTGCTTGTCTCTTTCTAGGAATCTAGCGTTGGGCTGTAGGAAAGTACCATATTGCATAGATGATTTTTCCTCAGAGGGAGTTGGTAAATGCTACATGTCAGCTGTTTTGCTTGTGATTTTTTTTCCAGTTTCCCTTTGCACAATGAAATTCTGTTGTTTCCATTTAAATTTATTATTCACGTATAAATCTTCATGCCAATTTTGATGTTTTTGATGTTAATTTAGAATAATCTTGAGGGTTATACCTTTCAGAACAGTTACTTGATAAATAGAAAGTTTTACAAGCAGAACACATATGTGATATCTGAGAACTAGGCTGCCTTCTGTATTTGCAGTGCAAGAGTATCTTACTAGAGCTGATTGTTTTCTCTTGGGAGGATAAGCCTATGTTAAATTTGAATAGTAGTATTAGGAAATATGGCTTCCCAAATAAAGCTGTGCATCAGTGAACAGAATTAAAAATGAATTTTAAAACTGAAACAGAGATGCTTGAGCCAATTTTTTTCTTATAGAATTTAGCCTGTTGGCAAGTCTCATAGAAGGGTGTGTGTGTGTTTTCAATAAACTGCTCTTTGGGCTACATCTGCAGATACAGTAGCCAATTGATCTAATGCAGTTTCTGAAGGCTTTCTATACAGGTGATGTCATCCTTTTAGCTCTATTCTCCTCCCACTCTCTTTCCTTCTTATTAGATATTTCATCTTACTGCAGAGCATAGAATCAATAGGAGCTTCTCCTTAGGGAGCTGCTGTGAAACAGGCAAGGACAGTAGGAATTAAGACGCTAACATATAGTCTTGCTTGAGCAGACGATGTAGTGTTTTTGTACCCTATCATATATAAAATTTCAACCAGAACGTCAGACTTAGATCCACAGTACTGTCTTACTGATGCATTAGAACAAGGAGCAATGCTGCAGAGCTGTAAATAGTGCTTGTGCATAGAGAAATTTTTAATTTTGAAGATTCTCAGGCATTGTTTGGGACAAACCTGTTAGAACATACATCTTCTAACTACCGCTTGCTCAGTGGTTGATTTTTTTTTTTTTTTTTAACCTCTGATGGTTAACAATATAAAGAAGAAACTTTCATCTTAAGGATACAGTGTTCTGGTTTGCTTCTGAGGCAGAAGAATTACTGCAGTGCTTGCTCTACAGAATGAAATAAATTGAAGAAAAGACAAAGCTGTCTTTGGAAAGGTTTCTCAGAATCTAGCAACACAGATTTGGTGCATGTTGCCTTATTTGCTTTGATTGATACAGTATTAACTATTGTATTACCACTGTGCATGTCTGTGCCAGGTGCCTGAGGAAGCATGTGTATGTCTCTGTGTTCTGAACCAGAAATGCAAACATCTTGATTTACTGTGACTTGCTTATTAAAAGTGAACATTTTGATGAAAACTGCTCCAGTAATTTAGAAGCTCAGTTCTAAGGTACTGAAAGCTCCTGATTTCAGTTTGAAAGGGATTTGGAGAAGCTGTCTTTACACTGCAGTTTACACTGTAAATGGTGTATGATTTATAAAGAGGAAACTTAACAGAATTTTGTCAACATACTCGTCGGTGTGGCTCTGATTTGAAAAGGAAACTGTCCTTTGCAGCTCAGGAAATGGCTTTTCTTGTTCGCTGTTATGCCAATTGTCTTCAGCCATGGGCCTCCAAAGTAAGTAATTATTATTTTCTTTGAGAGTGGTATAATCTCACTATTACATTTAAATTCTGTTTGGAATTTTAAATGAGCTGTATTATACTGTTACATTTTTTAAACTTTAAGAACTGCAAAGCAGTTTAAAAAACTCATGGCCATTTTTGTTTTTCAGTTTGTAAGAATCTCTTAAATATTTTCATGTACCTCTAAGAGGATTTGAAAATACTTTCTTAATTAATCTGTAGACTCAAAATGTGTAATGCATTTGAAGTATACTGTTTTCAGACTGAATGATCATTTGTTTATGCTTATTTCTATACATCTCTGTGGTCATACTCTAACTTGAATATATTGTATTTCCTCATTTTCTTCAAGGGTTGATGTATTTAGCTATGTTAGTCTAATCTTTAGTCTGTGTTATACAACATTTTCTGGTAATATGATACTATCAAATAAATTGTTGAATTGTATTACTTTACAAACACTGGATAATAATTCATATGCAGCCAAATGGTATGAAGAGTAATTATATGAAAATCTTTTAATAATGATCTTAATTATTTTCAAAATAGTAGTAAATGAACCATTAGTAGTTTGGAATTGCTCAGGACTATCTATTATACTTGTCATTTTTAAGTGAGCATGTTAACTCACAAAAAAGCAAAATTGCTACACAGAAGGATTTGCTAGGTTTTAGGAAAGTATACACTGTAATTTAATAAATTGTATTCACAGTGGTTATTAATATAGAGATCTGGAATTTGATGCCACTCAAGTTATCTTTCCTGTTATATAAATTTCTAAACAAAAACAGTAAAATGTAAATTTTTAGTTTTGTATAAAATCAAGTGTTTTAGAAAACACTTTAATTGTAACAGTAACTATGTTAAGATTGCTTTATGGTTTTGTTGGATAGAGACAGACACAATGGAAGCATCTCTTAGGATGATCTGAAATCACGTCTTTGTTTAAAGGTTGTCCTATTGATGGTGACTAAGGAAGAAATACTATGATAGCATCATGGTGTACTGTTTCATCTGAAAGATAGCTCATTGGGTGTCTCTCTTAAAGGCAGCTTCTGGAAGGACATTTAAATTGACTGTCCATTTGGCAAACAGCTGACTGAAATGTAAAGAATAGAAAAGAAAGATGCCTAGGTTCATACTTCATTTGTACTATTATCTGGATGATCTTTTCAGTGCAGATGCCACCTGTGGGGCCCATGCATTGCTGCTACTTGGCACTGAGGTTTAAAATGACACATATAAAGGAAATAGAGGAAACCAGGTGAAAAAGATTCAAACAAAAGAATGAGAGATAGGGGTTATTCTTTAGAATACTAACAAAAAATAGCCTTTTGAGATACTGATGGATCCACATTTGATTTAAGATTGAGCAAGTTTAGAAGACCCAAAGAGGATTTTAAACATTAAATTCTAAGGTTTCACTAAATGACAGCAGATATTATCTGAGCTGGATTTTGTGATTGTTACTTTACTGAGTAAATTAAGTATTTAGGATAAAGTACATGTCTCCTACCCTTGCCCCCAACTCTCATTTTACTGTTGATGGAATTTTAACTCTGGATTATGATTAATTAAACTTGTGATTAATTTTTCATACTTGTTGCTTTTGGTTTTCTAATACATTTTATTCATTAATTCATGTATTTTGCCCATTGTAGTACTCAGATTCATTACTTCTGAATTGATTTATTGTCTTGATCAGTAAATAGTTTTAGCAGTAATGTTCAAATGCCATCTTTTATGTTTACCCTTCAAACAGTTGCTTATTTGTGTGTGAAACAATAAATCTAAAGTCTTTTCCCTTTAGCGCTTTGAAAAAGTTAATGTACTGTCTTCTTGCATCCAGTACTAGAGATGAGAAGTCTGGGATCTTTGTAATTCTTGTTCCTGTGTTAAGAAATCTGCTTTTCTCCTTGTTGGTTGTTAGTTGTGTTTTGCTTTGTTTTTATTTTTTATCCTTGATGCCATAAAGTTTTATTATGGATTATCTAATTTTTTGTTTTCTTTTTCCTTCTTGACATTTGGAAGTCTCTCTCAACGCTGAAGATTCCCATTGGTCTTCAGTTGTGGGAACTATGTTATTTCTTGAAAGCAGCAACTTTTTTTTTCTCT
The DNA here is from genome assembly GCA_006410875.1 of Neotragus pygmaeus. Taxonomy (NCBI): domain Eukaryota; kingdom Metazoa; phylum Chordata; class Mammalia; order Artiodactyla; family Bovidae; genus Neotragus; species Neotragus pygmaeus. The sequence goes on along the minus strand of SJYV01052897.1, from coordinate 309,598 downwards.
TGTCACTCTGTATGTTGGAACTCTGGACTGTCCATAATGTCTCTCAACATTTGTTTCGTACTTTTTCTCATTCTGTGTGTTCCTAGTTTGATATTCTAGCTCATTAACTTATCCTCCACAAGTTTCTAATTTAATAATTGTGTTATTCATTTCTGAAATCTCTTAGTGATGCTTCACTATAACCACCTTTGTTTAATAACTTATTTTCATTTTATGGATGCTATTCTTTTTTCCTGATTGTCTACTAGCTCTTTCTTCAAGTTTAAATTTTTCTCTTAGTTGAGTTTTTTGTTTTTGTTTTTCTTTCATGAGGTTGACCTTTCTCGAGATGGTTAGTTAAGAAGATGTGTATAAGAGACAGATCTTGAGGAGTAGGGTGGGTACTAGAGGAATTGTGTTTTCAGATTGGAGAGGGTGTGACAAGAATTCATGTTTTCCTATAATTTTTATATAAAAATGATGCTTCCTTTTAGTCCAAGCTCAATTTGGAAGCAGGTTGAATCATTTTCTTTTCTGATTGTTTCTGAATTTTACTTGCTGCTTGTCTCTTTCTAGGAATCTAGCGTTGGGCTGTAGGAAAGTACCATATTGCATAGATGATTTTTCCTCAGAGGGAGTTGGTAAATGCTACATGTCAGCTGTTTTGCTTGTGATTTTTTTTCCAGTTTCCCTTTGCACAATGAAATTCTGTTGTTTCCATTTAAATTTATTATTCACGTATAAATCTTCATGCCAATTTTGATGTTTTTGATGTTAATTTAGAATAATCTTGAGGGTTATACCTTTCAGAACAGTTACTTGATAAATAGAAAGTTTTACAAGCAGAACACATATGTGATATCTGAGAACTAGGCTGCCTTCTGTATTTGCAGTGCAAGAGTATCTTACTAGAGCTGATTGTTTTCTCTTGGGAGGATAAGCCTATGTTAAATTTGAATAGTAGTATTAGGAAATATGGCTTCCCAAATAAAGCTGTGCATCAGTGAACAGAATTAAAAATGAATTTTAAAACTGAAACAGAGATGCTTGAGCCAATTTTTTTCTTATAGAATTTAGCCTGTTGGCAAGTCTCATAGAAGGGTGTGTGTGTGTTTTCAATAAACTGCTCTTTGGGCTACATCTGCAGATACAGTAGCCAATTGATCTAATGCAGTTTCTGAAGGCTTTCTATACAGGTGATGTCATCCTTTTAGCTCTATTCTCCTCCCACTCTCTTTCCTTCTTATTAGATATTTCATCTTACTGCAGAGCATAGAATCAATAGGAGCTTCTCCTTAGGGAGCTGCTGTGAAACAGGCAAGGACAGTAGGAATTAAGACGCTAACATATAGTCTTGCTTGAGCAGACGATGTAGTGTTTTTGTACCCTATCATATATAAAATTTCAACCAGAACGTCAGACTTAGATCCACAGTACTGTCTTACTGATGCATTAGAACAAGGAGCAATGCTGCAGAGCTGTAAATAGTGCTTGTGCATAGAGAAATTTTTAATTTTGAAGATTCTCAGGCATTGTTTGGGACAAACCTGTTAGAACATACATCTTCTAACTACCGCTTGCTCAGTGGTTGATTTTTTTTTTTTTTAACCTCTGATGGTTAACAATATAAAGAAGAAACTTTCATCTTAAGGATACAGTGTTCTGGTTTGCTTCTGAGGCAGAAGAATTACTGCAGTGCTTGCTCTACAGAATGAAATAAATTGAAGAAAAGACAAAGCTGTCTTTGGAAAGGTTTCTCAGAATCTAGCAACACAGATTTGGTGCATGTTGCCTTATTTGCTTTGATTGATACAGTATTAACTATTGTGTTACCACTGTGCATGTCTGTGCCAGGTGCCTGAGGAAGCATGTGTATGTCTCTGTGTTCTGAACCAGAAATGCAAACATCTTGATTTACTGTGACTTGCTTATTAAAAGTGAACATTTTGATGAAAACTGCTCCAGTAATTTAGAAGCTCAGTTCTAAGGTACTGAAAGCTCCTGATTTCAGTTTGAAAGGGATTTGGAGAAGCTGTCTTTACACTGCAGTTTACACTGTAAATGGTGTATGATTTATAAAGAGGAAACTTAACAGAATTTTGTCAACATACTCGTCGGTGTGGCTCTGATTTGAAAAGGAAACTGTCCTTTGCAGCTCAGGAAATGGCTTTTCTTGTTCGCTGTTATGCCAATTGTCTTCAGCCATGGGCCTCCAAAGTAAGTAATTATTATTTTCTTTGAGAGTGGTATAATCTCACTATTACATTTAAATTCTGTTTGGAATTTTAAATGAGCTGTATTATACTGTTACATTTTTTAAACTTTAAGAACTGCAAAGCAGTTTAAAAAACTCATGGCCATTTTTGTTTTTCAGTTTGTAAGAATCTCTTAAATATTTTCATGTACCTCTAAGAGGATTTGAAAATACTTTCTTAATTAATCTGTAGACTCAAAATGTGTAATGCATTTGAAGTATACTGTTTTCAGACTGAATGATCATTTGTTTATGCTTATTTCTATACATCTCTGTGGTCATACTCTAACTTGAATATATTGTATTTCCTCATTTTCTTCAAGGGTTGATGTATTTAGCTATGTTAGTCTAATCTTTAGTCTGTGTTATACAACATTTTCTGGTAATATGATACTATCAAATAAATTGTTGAATTGTATTACTTTACAAACACTGGATAATAATTCATATGCAGCCAAATGGTATGAAGAGTAATTATATGAAAATCTTTTAATAATGATCTTAATTATTTTCAAAATAGTAGTAAATGAACCATTAGTAGTTTGGAATTGCTCAGGACTATCTATTATACTTGTCATTTTTAAGTGAGCATGTTAACTCACAAAAAAGCAAAATTGCTACACAGAAGGATTTGCTAGGTTTTAGGAAAGTATACACTGTAATTTAATAAATTGTATTCACAGTGGTTATTAATATAGAGATCTGGAATTTGATGCCACTCAAGTTATCTTTCCTGTTATATAAATTTCTAAACAAAAACAGTAAAATCTAAATTTTTAGTTTTGTATAAAATCAAGTGTTTTAGAAAACACTTTAATTGTAACAGTAACTATGTTAAGATTGCTTTATGGTTTTGTTGGATAGAGACAGACACAATGGAAGCATCTCTTAGGATGATCTGAAATCACGTCTTTGTTTAAAGGTTGTCCTATTGATGGTGACTAAGGAAGAAATACTATGATAGCATCATGGTGTACTGTTTCATCTGAAAGATAGCTCATTGGGTGTCTCTCTTAAAGGCAGCTTCTGGAAGGACATTTAAATTGACTGTCCATTTGGCAAACAGCTGACTGAAATGTAAAGAATAGAAAAGAAAGATGCCTAGGTTCATACTTCATTTGTACTATTATCTGGATGATCTTTTCAGTGCAGATGCCACCTGTGGGGCCCATGCATTGCTGCTACTTGGCACTGAGGTTTAAAATGACACATATAAAGGAAATGGAGGAAACCAGGTGAAAAAGATTCAAACAAAAGAATGAGAGATAGGGGTTATTCTTTAGAATACTAACAAAAAATAGCCTTTTGAGATACTGATGGATCCACATTTGATTTAAGATTGAGCAAGTTTAGAAGACCCAAAGAGGATTTTAAACATTAAATTCTAAGGTTTCACTAAATGACAGCAGATATTATCTGAGCTGGATTTTGTGATTGTTACTTTACTGAGTAAATTAAGTATTTAGGATAAAGTACATGTCTCCTACCCTTGCCCCCAACTCTCATTTTACTGTTGATGGAATTTTAACTCTGGATTATGATTAATTAAACTTGTGATTAATTTTTCATACTTGTTGCTTTTGGTTTTCTAATACATTTTATTCATTAATTCATGTATTTTGCCCATTGTAGTACTCAGATTCATTACTTCTGAATTGATTTATTGTCTTGATCAGTAAATAGTTTTAGCAGTAATGTTCAAATGCCATCTTTTATGTTTACCCTTCAAACAGTTGCTTATTTGTGTGTGAAACAATAAATCTAAAGTCTTTTCCCTTTAGCGCTTTGAAAAAGTTAATGTACTGTCTTCTTGCATCCAGTACTAGAGATGAGAAGTCTGGGATCTTTGTAATTCTTGTTCCTGTGTTAAGAAATCTGCTTTTCTCCTTGTTGGTTGTTAGTTGTGTTTTGCTTTGTTTTTATTTTTTATCCTTGATGCCATAAAGTTTTATTATGGATTATCTAATTTTTTGTTTTCTTTTTCCTTCTTGACATTTGGAAGTCTCTCTCAACGCTGAAGATTCCCATTGGTCTTCAGTTGTGGGAACTATGTTATTTCTTGAAAGCAGCAACTTTTCTCTTGTCACTCTGTATGTTGGAACTCTGGACTGTCCATAATGTCTCTCAACATTTGTTTCGTACTTTTTCTCATTCTGTGTGTTCCTAGTTTGATATTCTAGCTCATTAACTTATCCTCCACAAGTTTCTAATTTAATAATTGTGTTATTCATTTCTGAAATCTCTTAGTGATGCTTCACTATAACCACCTTTGTTTAATAACTTATTTTCATTTTATGGATGCTATTCTTTTTTCCTGATTGTCTACTAGCTCTTTCTTCAAGTTTAAATTTTTCTCTTAGTTGAGTTTTTTGTTTTTGTTTTTCTTTCATGAGGTTGACCTTTCTCGAGATGGTTAGTTAAGAGCTCACCATCCACTCTGTTACAGTTGCTTGCCCCAGGTGACTGACTACTGGACAAGAGAGACGTCACTACCTTGGTTTCCATCTTCTCTCTTTAGGTGCACCTGCAGTCACTGGTTTAGAAAGTGCTGCCATTTTCACTTTTATACACAGCTAAATCTGTACAGGTTGTTTCTTTTTTTTTTTTTTCTATAGGTTATTTCTTGACCCTTCCCTTATTTTACCTATCTGCAGCATTTGAACAGTTGATGACTTCTTCCTCCTTGACACTGTCTTTTGAGTAGAAATCAACCATGACTTGCCAGACAATATGTGATCTCTTCTTCCCTTCATCTTCCCCTACACTTCTTCTTGTTCACTCCAACTACATCAGTTTACTTGTGTCTCCCTAATCTTGCCAGGTACTCTTAAACTAATTTCCTATTTTCACAAAAATTCTATTTGCCCTTTAAACCCACTGTTAACTGCAAATATTGATTGAATTCTGTGGTTTTAAAAATGTTAAAGTAGGGAGAAATGTGTCTCAAATTTGAAAAGCTAATATTTATTGTTATTTAACAGTGATACCCCCCCCATCCTCATCTTTCAGTAAAAATAATGAGTTAGAAATGCAATTTTACATGGCTCAGGCACAGTACTGCTGTATATACCCCAGGCTGCTGTGGTTAGTTATAGCTGTTTCCTTCAGGGATTTTGAGACGTTTACACTTCTGTAGTCGTAAAACAGACTCCAGACTGCTTTGGGGGCCTTAGGATCTGTTTTTAACTCTCTCTATCTCACTGTCAGCTCACACTTGATACTCTCGTCTAGTACTGTATAATTCTGGCGTCTTGCTTTTTAACTCTGTAAGACTTCCATCTTCTTATGCCTTGACTAATTTTCTTGTCTCCTATATGTATGATTTTCTTCCATTTCATATTCTATGCTTCCAGAGTAATGTGTTCTAAAGCTATATTTCTTCTAGTCATTTTTTTACTTAACACTCTACAATAGCTCTTTTCTAGTACTGGGAATCCAAGCACCCCAAAATGCTGTGTCTGGCCCTTCATCTCCTGTAGTATACATCACTACCTGAGCTATACTGGTTTGCATACTGTTTCCTGGCCTAATGTGGATTACATATGTAATTTTAAACCTTCTGGTTGCCTTATTTTCTAAAAGAACTTTAAGTGAAATTTGAGTTTTTAAAATATGTAATGTAATTATTAATGAAATTTTACTTTTTGTTTTTAGTAAATCCACATTTGCACTTTATACTTAGAACATGTCTCAGTTTGACTAGTCACATTTCACTTAGCTCTGTTTGACTAGGGCTACCACAATGAACATTGTCATTCTGGGTCTTTGTCAGGACTCCTTAGTACATTTAATCTGCTCTCTACCTTCAATGAGAATGAGGTCTGTCTTTCTAAGTTGCATTTGTTATTTTAGTATTTTAATTGTTTCTTAAAGTCTCCCCAAACCCATGATACCAACTAATGTTATGACTAGCATTAGATATACACTAAGTGCTGTTTATTGAGTAATTAGGAAATTAGACCACCAAGCTTGTTAGAAATTTATTTATATGTTCAGTAAATGAGTATGTGGTTCTGAAATGTCTTGCTGGGAGTAGCACAAGGAACTTAAAGTCTTTGCAATGTGCCCACAAGTCATCTTTGTTCTTTGACAGTTTTAAAATTAATGGATAAGTGATTTCTGGATAGGCACAGTTCCTCTATAACACTTTAAAAAGAAAGTAATAACAATGCAGTTGTGGAATGTAATAGTAACTTTTCAGGAATAATGTTCTGTTGGGGAATTGTATAATTTTTAAACATTATTTTTAGAGTTAATAGTAAATATTATTTTGTACTTAATAAAGCCCTTTGAATGCCCTTCTCTAAATGAAATAACTCTTGGCTATGGATTATAAGGGGCAAAATGTTTCAGATAGCAGTTTGTTAAAGGGTACATTTTCCCTACTATGATTGTTAGCTGTGGCAGGTTATTCCTGCAGACCAAGTTTTAATATATGTAGTACAGTCTTGAACATTTGTGTAATACTTGCCAGGTACCCCTGAGTTTTGGCAAGTATACAGTATATATATATAGATAGATGTATATATATGTACTGTGTTCATTTGTGTAATATTATGCTATACTTATACCTGCATTTCATGCCAGTCTAAGTTCAAGTAGATCTCTGCCCCTGCTCCCAAACTAATTGCCCTATAAATGTTTCTTGGCTAGATGGATGATATTGGCCCATAGCATGATTTCTTATATTGACAGAATGTTGATAAGATGAATTTGGGGGAAAAGAAGTTTTGAAAATGCTGGGTGAAACAAATTTCTACTTTGTCAGACTTCTTTCGGTTCAGTCGCTCAATTGTGTCCAACTCTTTGCAACCCCATGGACTGTAGCATGCCAGGTCTCCCTGTCCATCACCAACTCCCAAAGCTTGCTCAGACTCATGTCCATTGAGTCGGTGATGCCATCTAACCATCTCATCCTCTCTCGTCCCCTTCTTCTCCCACCTTCAATCTTTACCAGCATCAGGGTCTTTTTAGATGAGTCAATTTTTTGCATCAGGTGGCCAAAGTATTAGAGTTTCAGCTTTAGCAGCAGTCCTTCCAATGAATATTCAGGACTGATTTCCTTTAGAATGAACTAGTTGGATCTCCTTGCAGTCCAAAGGACTCTCAAGAATCTTCTCCAACACCACAGTTCAAAAACATCAGTTCTTTCGCCCTCAGCTTTCTTTATAGTCCAACTCTCCAACATCCATACATGACTACTGGAAAAACCATAGCTTTGACTAGATGGACCTTTGTTGGCAAAGTAATGAACTTTTTGACCCTCCATAAATACACTTATGCTTGCTGTAAAGAGCTAAGTATACCATGATACCATTATTTGCTGATTTATTCAGCCATCAAACCCTGCCCTCCCCCCACCTCCCCAATAGATCCAGAAAACTCAGTACACAGTTTAGGAAATGCTACTCACCCTGAAATACTGAATGTGCTAAGACTTTATCTATTCAGATATCCATAGAAACCATCTGAGCAATAGTGACAGTGTTTAGAAGTCAAATATTCACTCAGTTCTTCTACAAATACTCAATGAGTAGGTGATATATGTGGGGTAGGCTTCACTATGGTAGGCTTTCATTAGGTAGTAAAAGTGAAATAGAAATGTATAAGACTATGTTAATGTTTATACATGTGATTTATAATAGGAATATATAGAGAGTGCTGCATTCAAAGGAGTGAAGTGAAAACGTAGGGTTATTTCACTTCATTTCTCAGCTTCACATTTAAGTCCTTATGTTGGGAGTTTGTGTTGTAAATCTAATTTTATATCACTTTCTATTTTGTTTCCAGTGCTTTTAAATTAAATGTTCATTCTGGGCTCTACTTTCAATAACGTATATCAGTATTTGTCATTTTCTCACAAGACATTCTGATACAACTCATCTTTGGATCTTAATATTTCAACATTTATAAAAAATGTATACTGTATGTATAGCAACCCCTAGTTGCTCAGGGTTACAGAATTTCAGCGCATTCCAGTGTTTGTGGACACTTTTAAATGGGAAGGTGGGAAATTATTGTACTCACTTGTATATATTTGTTTTCAGTTCTGAGATTTCTCAAATGGTTTATTTTTAGAAATTAATAGGGAAATTTTTTCTCCATATGGAAGTAATAACATCTCAGCTAGATTTTGCAAATAAAACTAAAATTCCTTTTAGACCACCAGGCCCAATCTTCCACCTTCACTATATAGAGTGCTCCTGTTGGTCTATCTAGTATACTTTCCTCCAAATCTTTCCCCCTAAACCCAGATAAGTATATATCCAGGAAGTACATGATACTGTGTTTATGTTTTTTTAAAAATGAGTCATATTGTCTACATTTATCATGAATCTTGGTTTTTCAATCGAGAACTATCCAGGTTTGAATATACAGATCTATTTTATACCTTGAACTATTGCTTTGTATTCCATAATGAGCTATATAGTAATTTAGCTATTCCTCCTATGATATTTATCTCTTTTTTTGAACTATTACAGACATCGTAATGAATGTCTTGGTATATTCCCTCTTGGACACATGTATGCTTCTTTAGAGTAGGTACCCAAAGAGGAATTCTTGAGGATTATGGTTTATATATTTTAAATGTAATAAGCCCATTTCCCTACATTTTCTCCCTCAAAGTGGCTACTCCCCAAATGACTCTCCAGAGTAGCTGTGAGTAGCTGTATCAGTTCATAACTCCCACTGGCAATTTATAAGAATATTGTTTTCCTCCATTATCTTGCCTATATTTTGTAGTGTCAAATTTTCTTTCTCCCATTCTGATGGGGGAAAAGATTATTTGTATTAATTTTTATCTCTGTGATTGATGGCAGTGTTGACTCTTTTCCAGCTTTTTTTTCTTCTGTTGTGATTACTTAAGTGACCCCATGTTAAGATGGCAGAGCCAAGAAACTAAAGCAGCCTGGATGTCTGAGTATCTGCAGGTGAAACAGTTGCCCAGAGAATTACTTGGATCTATCGGATATTCTGAGTCAGCAGAATAATACACTTTGCTGAGTTAAGCCTGTCAGAGACATACTATGTAGATCTTACATCACTGCCTTTCACAGAAATTGCAGTAGTTCTCTGTTGGCTATAGAAATGAATTTCATAATACGTAGCTTGACATTTTTTATTATGTTCTGCCTCTTAGCCCCTTCTTAATACATCTCTTTCCCTTTTCATGTAATAAGCATTTCCCTTCAAAAAACTATATACTTTCATAATCTGTGTCTGTATTTAAGCCATTAGCTAAGCTGCCTTCTCAACCTCTGAACAAAACTTTGACACTAGTCTTCATGGATTAGTGAGCTCCAACAGAGCTCAGAAGCTCAGGTATAAAAAATGTGTGTGGAAAAATAGGAAATTTTGCCAGACGTGGTAGGCTGGAAGATGATGGGGTAAGTGAATTGAGGTTGCTGATGAAAAGTCAGCTATTCAGTCCTGGCTGCAGTCAGGAAAGGAAAAAGGGCAGATGGAGAAAGACAGTGGAGAAGATTTAAGAAATCAAGAATTCCTATGGGAAGAAAACTTTTTCCTTTGTGTTTTCTTTGTTACAAGAAAATAGTAAATTCTGGGTGTTATGAACTTTGAGCTTAATATCAGGAAACAACTTCATTGGAAAGAGCAACAGATTTATAGTCAGGCAGCCTGAGTTTCTGGAGAAGGCAATAGCAACCCACTCCAGTACTCTTGCCTGGCAAATCCCATGGACAGAGGAGCCTGGTAGGCTGCAATCCATGAGGTCACTAGGAGTCAGACACGACTGAACGACTTCATTTTCACTTTTCACTTTCATGCATTGGAGAAGGAAATGGCATCCCACTCCAGTGTTCTTGCCTGGAGAATCCCAGGGACGGCGGCGCCTGGTACGCTGCCATCTCTGGGGTCACACAGAGTCGGACACGACTGAAGCAACTTAGCAGCAGCAGCGGCAGCAGGCTGAGTTTCAGATTTTAATACTCCTGCTTCCTAGCTATGTGATGATGGGCAACCTTTATAAACTTCTCTGGGTGTTGGTTTCTTAATCTGTAAATTGGGTAAAATAATAACATTTACCTGGGCAACCCTAGCCTTTATAAGCATTACTACAGCCTTCATTTTTCACATTTATTCATTTATTACATTTATCATTCTTGTTTTACTCACTGTGCTTGAATTTGCAATAACTCTTACTGGTGGCTCAGTTAGTAAACAGTCGCCTGCAAAGCAGGAGACCCAGGTTCAGTCCCTGGTTCAAGAAGATCCCTTGGAGAAGGAAACGGCAACCCACTCCCCCACTCCAGTATTCTTGCCTGGGAAATCCCATGAACAGAGGAGCCTGGTGGGCTTTAGTCCATGGGGTCACGAAGAGTCGGACACAACTGAGTGACTAACTTTCACTTTCACTTCTTTACTCAGATTAGATGATTGGTAAAAAGCATGTAGAAGGATTTAATTGCTATAATTTCCATATTTGGTAAATATAATGAGCACTCAAATGTTAGCTTTACTCACCATCATCATCATTTGCGTTGGGTAGCCAAGATTAAGGGGATTCCTATATGAAGATCTGCATTTTCTTCATGAATTAGAAAGCATATAACTCGATTTGTTCTCTCCACTATTAGACTGAGCTCCTTAAAGATAAGAACCATCTGTTTTCATCTTTATGTTACCAGCAGAGTTCTGGCATAAAGTAAGAGAATAGCAGAGAGGACTAAAATCAGATAAACTTGGATTTGAAATCCAGCTACACAGCTTTCCTGAGTGTGTGATCTAGGGCAAGTCGCTTAATCTAATTGCCTCAGTTCCTCATCAGAAAGGTAGGAATGATAATAGTAACCCTTGAGGTTTAGGATCTAGAAAGGATGACAGTTACTCAGTACAGTATAAGCATCATTACCAAGCTAGTTTGTAGACATGCTCTTGTGGCTTTGGTTCACTGTTACTTTTATGGATGACCTCTTCCTAGGTCTTACCTATGTAGGAATCTTGGAATATAGAATTCTATCTTCCTTATCCCAAAACCCCAACCAGTCATTTGTCATTTTAAAACTATTAATGTGTTCAGTCTTTGCCTTTCTATCTATTTCATGACTAGGTGAGATTTTTTCTTTGTATCTAAACAGTAGAAACTAAGTAGAGGAAGATCTTGGAGCTTTAATATACTCCTGTCTTCTGTATTATTGAAACCAGTTATTGACAGCTCTTTGTTTTCCTGCTTCTTTTTTTAGTTCCCATCATTAATAACTTGTAGCTTATTCTACAAGTTTTGATATATGACATTTTAATTTTTATTCTGTTTAAATATTTTCTGATTTCTGATGTGACTTTGTTACCTGTGGGTTATTTTAGTATTCAGTTTNTCCTGCTTCTTTTTTTAGTTCCCATCATTAATAACTTGTAGCTTATTCTACAAGTTTTGATATATGACATTTTAATTTTTATTCTGTTTAAATATTTTCTGATTTCTGATGTGACTTTGTTACCTGTGGGTTATTTCAGTATTCAGTTTAGTCACTCAGTCATGTCCGACTCTTTGCGACCCCATGGACTGCAGCACGCCAGGCCTCCCTGTCCATCACCAACTTCCAGGGTTTACTCAAACTTATGTCCATTGAGTCGGTGATGCCGAGAAGGAGGGAGGAGAAGGGGACGACAGAGGATGAGATGGTTACTCCTTTCCCAATTTGGAACCAGTCTGTTGTTCCATATCCAGTTTTAACTGTTGCTTCCTGACCCTCATACAGATTTCTCAGGAGGCACCTCAGGTGGTCTGGTATTCCCATCTCTTTAAGAATTTTCCACAGTTTGTTGTGATTCACACAATCAAAGGTGGGCTATTTAGAGGTTTGTTTTATACTTTCCCAGTGCATAATAATTTTCTAGTTATCATTTTATTATTTTGCCTTACTTACTCTGTAATCATGGGATAGTCTCTCTGTAATTTTAACCTTTTGAATTATGCTGGGGCCTGCCTTATTGTCAATTTTTAGGATTGTTTATGTATGAATCCTAAAAGAAAATATGTAGTTTTTGATGGTAGCATTTTATGTATATACACTTTAAGTTTATGTATTTTGTTCATATCTTCTGTATCTTTGTTTTTTTATTCATTTATTCTGATACTGAGAGATCTGTGGTAAAGTTTTTATGGCATAATTGTAGATTCATTTAGTTCTCCTTTTACTGTTATTATTTTACTAATACAGTTTGAGGCTATATTAATCACTAGGTGCATATCTATTTAGTGTCAAACTTTTTATCATTATGAAATGTCCTCTTTTGTTTCTGTTAATGCTTTTGCCTCCAAGTCTACTTTATCTGACATTAATAAAACTACATACTTTCATTTGGTTTGTGTTACTGTTTAATATAATCAATATTCATGTTGATTTACCCACACATTTCCAATTTTCATTGGTTTTCCTTCTTGCCTTCATCCAGAAGTTTTCATTTAGAATCATTTTCTGTCTCCTAGTGAATTTTCTTCACTGTAGGTATACTGTGGGAGTATTTCTCTTCATTTTTCTTTGTCTGAAAATTACTATCTTGTTCATCTTGAGAACTGTTTTTACTGGGTGTAGAATTCTAGCTCTGAAGATAACACTCCATTATCTGGCTTCCAAATTGTTGAGTAGTCAGCTGTCAGTTTAATTTTGTTCTTGTTAAAGTAATCTCTTTTTTTGTAGACTACTTTTAAGACTTCTTCTCTGACTGCCCCCATTCCCTCCCCGAAACTTTTACCCTGAATATATAATATGGTTTGGCTTTTATGTATGTTACTGGTAATTTTTAAAGCTACTTGATCCATGGCTTTGTATCTTTTGTTAACTTTGCAAGTTGCTCAGCCATCACTTCTGTGCATTAAGTATTCTTCTGATTCTGTGACTCTGCTTATGCGGATGCTACTTTCTCACTGTATCTCCTGTGGCTCTTGCCCCTTCTTTCCTAACTTCATTCTTACTCTTCATGTCTCTTACTAGACATTTTTTGAGACCAATCTTTACTTTCTTTTTTTCTTTCTTATATCTGTCAGATTTGTTACTGAATCTATCTGTTGACTTTTAAAATTTACATGTGTATTTCTGAATTCTAGAACTTTCATTTCATTCTTTGTTAGTTTTTTTCTTTGCTAAAGTTCTTAGACCTAGTTTCTTTATGCATGTCCTGATTGCTAACCTGGGCCAGATATTGCCAGTGAGCTGTTAATTACTTTTGAGCTAAGAATGACTTTTACATTTTTATTTAGTTTTATGTTTTTAAAGGACAGTGCCCATCTAAATTAATTAACTAATGGCTCTGCTAGTTCTTCGCTGCTGTGTACGGGATTTCTGTGGTTGCTGTGAATGGGATCTGCTCTTCGTTGCAGTACGGTGGCTTCTCAGATTGCAGAGCGTGGGTTCTAGGCACACAGGCCCAGTAGTCGCAGCACACAGGCTCAGCAGTTACTGTGCGTGCGCTCAGTAGTCATGGCACATGGGCTTAACTGCCTCTCAGCATGTGGGATCTTCCCGGACCAGGGATTGAACCTATGTCTGCTGCACGAGCAGGCAGACTCCTGAACACTGGCCATCAGGGAACCCAGTTTTTATGTTTTTAAAAGATTGTTTATGAAACTTTCCTGGTGGGCCAGTGCTTAAGACTCATCTCTTCCAATTCAGGGGTCACAAGTTCAGTTCCTGGTCAGGGAACTAAGATCCCACATGCTGCATGGCAGAGCCAAGTTAAAAAAAAAAAAAAATTGTTAAAAAAAAAAATATGTTGCCCCATTGGCTGCTTTGAAGTGCCATCTTTACATTGTTCCCTTGTCTGGTTTCACATGTGCTTCAGCCACCTCTGCCGTGGCCTCCAGCAGCTTTCTGGAGAGAGGCTCTCAGACTCTCGCTTTCTTTCCTCTTAAACAGTTGCGTAGGATCACTGGCCTGCCCCATCATGTCAGCTGTGGCTGTGGACAGCAGCTTCATCGTAAGACAAGGGACTCAAAGGAGAAGAGGGGAGCTGTGGAAGAGCAGAGAATGGGGGAGAAGCACCCGCTAATGAGCAAAGTGGGGAGCAGGAGGTTGACAAAGAAGTAAATGATAAAGAGGAAGAAGGTGTGGAGGGGAGAGCAGGAGGAGGAAAGTGACGGTGGGGAAGAGGAAGGAGATAAAGGTGAGGAGGCTGAAGCAGCTACGGTCAAAGGGGCAGCTGAAGATGAGGAGGAGGATGGTGTTGACACCGAGACTGATGAAGGTGACTCAGTTCAGTTCAGTCACTCAGTTGTGTCCGACTCTTTGTGACCCCATGAATCACAGCACACCAGGCCTCCCTGTTCATCACCATATACTGGAGTTCACTCAGACTCACATCCATTGAGTCCATGATGCCATCCAGCCATCTCATCCTCGGTTGTCCCCTTCTCCAGCTCCCAATCCCTCCCAGCATCAGAGTCTTTTCCAATGAGTCAACTCTTCTCATGAGGTAGCCAAAGTACTGGAGTTTCAGCTTTAACATCATTCCTTCCGAAGAAATCTCAGGGTTGATCTCCTTCAGAATGGACTCGTTGGATCTCCTTGCAGTCCAAGGGACTCTCAAGAGTCTTCTCCAACACCACAGTTCAAAAGC
>SJYV01052897.1:260137-294386 GCA_006410875.1 Neotragus pygmaeus | reverse complement strand
ACACGTTAAAAATGGTCCACATTAAAAGAAGTTTAAAGAAACAGAAAGGCCACCATGACCTACCTGTTCACCCTCCACTTCCTGTCTCAGTCTAAACATGGTCATCTTCCAATAGCGGCCTGCCGGCCTGCCCTCCTGCCACACCAGCGCCACCTGCAGGTGACAGACGTTCTCTCCCACCCAGCCAAAACCGTAACATGAATCTGCAGCCGGGAAGGAAAAAAGAACCCAAATTTCCAAGGCCCTGCTTTTCTTCTTAAAGTACTTTTTAAAGGAAAATTTGTGTTTTTATTTACATTTTATATTTTTGTACATGTTGTTAGGAGTGAGTCATTTTTAATGACCCCGGATGACCAAACCAGCCTTAGGAGCAGTCTCTGTCCTACCTCTGACTTCACTTGTGGTGCGATCATGTTCATTATGATCTCAGAGGAGAAAAAAATCTTGTGAAAAAAAGCGAAAACAGCAATAACAAAACAATTTTATTCTGAGCATTTTGTATATGTACTTAGCTGTACAATAAGTAGTTGTTTTGTCTGAGATGGCTAGAAAGGCCAAAGATAAAAGGGTTCTTTTTTTTTTTTTTTGTCTCTGAAGTTGCTTTCTATTTTTTTGGCCTGTTTGATGTGTGTATGAGACAATGTTGTCCAACAGCATATTGGAATTTTAGTTTGCTGAGTTCTTTTTTTAAAAAAAGTCAGAAGTAATGCCACAGAGATGTTATGTGGCCTACAAAAACCTAAAAGGCATACTCTTAAGTCCTCTAAAGACAATGTTTGCCAACCCCTGGTGAAGGTGAAAGTGAAGTCGCTCAGTCATGTCCTACTCTTTGCGACCCCCGTGGACAGTAGCCTATAAGGTTCCTCCATCCATGGAATTTCCCAGGCAAGAGTAGTGGAAAACTGCCTGGGTTTGCCATTTCCATCTCCAGGGCATCTTCCTGACCCACAGATTGAACCCGAGTCTCCTGCATTGCTAGCAGATTCTTTTAACTACCTGGGTATTTGTTATTAAATACAGTTGTTTTAGAATCTGTATCTGATAACTCCATTATTTGAAAGTTTTTTCTTCATGGATTTCTAGATTTTATTACTTCTCTTAGTTTGCATGAATGCCAACTTGTCTCCTAATGTACCTGGTTTTATTTGAGCAATGGATATTGTGCGTGAATTTTTTTTTTTTTTAAGTAATCTGAGGCCTGTTGTTTAGTTGTTAAGTCGTGTCCTACTCTTTTGCAACTCCATGGTTTTTAACCCACCAGGCTCCTCTGTCCATAGGATTTTCTAGACAATACTGGAGTGGGTTGCCTTTTCCTTCTCTAGGGGATCTCCCAACCCAGGGATGAAACCAGTGCCTCCTGCATTGGAGGAGCTGAGCCACCAGGCAGTCCTGGTATCTTGATGCCCAGGGTGATTTTTGTCCTATGGTGAAGTTTTGTGTTTGCTTTCAGTAGCTAACTAGAAGCTCTATTAATCCTATGTAACTTTAATCCAAAATCAGGGATTGGGATGATTTTAAACTGAGCATCAGTTTACTTTTGAATCACACTTATTTTGTTGTTGTCGTACAGTCAGTAAGTCATGTCTAACTCTTTGCAACCCCATGGACTAAAGCACACCCGGCTTCCCTATCCTTCACTATCTCCTGTAACTTGCTCAGACTCATGTTCATTGAATCGGTGGTGCTATCTAACCGTGTCATTCTTTGCTGCCCCCTTCTCTTGCCCTCAATCTTTCCCAATATCGGGGTATTTTCCAGTGAGTCGACTCTTCACATCAGGTGGCCAAAGGATTGGAGCTTCAGTTTCAGCATCAGTCCTTCTAATGAATATTCAGGGTTGATTTCCTTTGAGATTGAGTGGTTTGATCTCCTTGCACTTCAAGAGACTCTAAAGAATCTCCTCCAGCACTAGAGTTTGAAAGCATCACTTCTTCAGCATGCAGCCTTCTTTATGGTCCAACTCTCATATCCATACATGACTACTGGGAAAACCATAGCTTTGAGTATACAGACCTTTGTCAGCAAAGAGATGTCTACTTTTTAATATGCTGTCTAGGTCTCATAGCTTTTCTTCCAAGGAGCCAACAAATGTCTTTTAATTTTGTGATTGTAGTCATGAACAGCAGGGAGCCCAAGAAAATAAAGCCCAATTAAAAAATGTTACTGTTTCCATTTTTTTCCCCATCCATTTGCCATGAAGAGATGGAACCAGTTGCCATAATCTTAGTTTTTTGAATTAGTTTTAAGCCAACTTTTTCATTCTCCTCTTTGACCCTCATCAGAAGGCTCTTTAATTCCTCTTCGCTTTCTGCCATTAGGGTCGTGTCATCTGCATATCTGAGACTGATGATATTTCTCCTAGCAATCTTGATTCCAGATAGGGTATAACATACTTTCTGAGTGGTGCAGTAGTAGAGAATCTGTCTGCCACTGCAGGAGACTCAAATTTGATCCCTGGTTCTGGAAGACCCCCTGGAGAAGGAAATGACAACCCACCCCAGTATTCTGGGAAATCCCATGGACAGTGAATCCTGGCCAGCTACAGTCCATGGGGTCACACAAGAGTTGGACATGACATAGCGACTAAACAGCAGCAACAAATACTGCCTGGGGTCCAAATCCAAAGCATTACAGGATTCATCTGTATCACCTGTCCCAGCAGGGAACGTTAGTGATGTAGTTTTTGTGTGTGTAATTTTTAGTATTTGACCATAGGTTTGAACATTTTCATCTTTAGAGTATATTTAGCTTCCACTATCATTCACATGTTTCTTTAACATTTTTGTATAATAAAGCAGTGAGAAACCTTGCTCTAAAATGTAGATTTCTCTCAATGGTCCTGAATAGCAAGTTGCAGAGAAATTATTTGGAAAATATGTCATCAAATCACAACGTAAAACTCTCACTGCTTTGGAGCACAGTGGTTTGTATCTTGTCTCAATTCCTATAGCATTTATTTTGTAAAATTTTTTATTAAAGTTTTATGGTGTGAATTATACTGTACAGCTTTCATCCCTGATAAAAGCATAATCATATGAAAGATGGCGAGATTAAGGATTGACTTCTGTGTCTCTGTAGCCATATACCTAGCACAGATATTCATTACATCATTATGATTACTAACAAATTTTTTTAGGGGCCAACTATAAGCTAATACAATATTAAATGAAAAAAAGACTTAATAAATTTTTGGAATATTGAATGCTTGCTTTTCTGAAGTCTTGATGCTAGATGCTGTACTTTAATCCAAGATATTGCTATTTTATTCTGGTATTCCAACTGTTTTGTATTAGGGGTATGTGTGCTTATGGATGGGGAGGGGATAATATTCTTTAAGTAGCAGCAGCCAATTATTTTTATTTGAGGAAAAGGAAAGGGCAGTTTTTCCCTCTAAAATACCCTTATTTATGGTAATCTCTTTTGAAGACTGATCAGTGAGCTTCCACTGTAGGCTTGCTTAATAGAATACTAATTTGGTTCTTATTATTTTTTGAGATTTTTCTAAAAATGAAGAATTTAGATTAGAAATTAGGTTGCAGAGAAATGTACATATAATTTTGTTGCAGAAGTTGCACAGTGTGTCAAGAACACTCTAATGCTGATGTTTGATATTTAGATTATTGTAAACTATTTTTCTTCATCTTCAGCTTCCAGCCGATCTTACCAAGATGCACATTGCAGACAACCCTCATCCACAGGTGACTCATGTGTCTTCTAGTCAGTCTGGTTGTAGCATCGCCAGTGACTCTGGAAGCAGCAGTTTATCTGATATCTATCAGGTAATACTTTAGGAGTTTGTATGCTATGCTTATGTTTTTTAAAATTCTGCCAAATACCTTGTGCTTATGCCTTAGGTGTTCTGATATCTTTTAATTAGGTTATGAAATTAAGAGATAAAGTATTTGAGAAAATGTGCTTTATTTACGTTTCAGATTTACAAGCCTAATGAAAGAGGTGATCTATCTTTTGAGAGTGATTAAATATGGTCCAACAGTATGTGAATATAGTGTTCTTAATTTCTTCTACCCAGGTGAATCTATATTAATATATATGTGCTTTCATTAGAAAATGGTTCTTGAGACAACTGAACTTATAAAAAGACTGATTTTTAGGAAAGTTGATTATTTAAGTCTTCCGTAAGTAAAGTCATTAAGAAAATTAGAGTTGCCTTTGTATTGTAGAGACTATTAAATTTTGTAGTAGCCACAGTTTAAAGCAAATAAAATTGATTTGAATAATATATATTTTTAGCATAGTATATTTAGATATTATTTCAACATATAATCAGTTTTTAAGAATTATGAATGCGATACTTTGTTTTTTCAAACTAAGTCTTCAAAAGGCAAAGAATATTGACATACAGCATGTCTCAGTTCAGATAAGGCACGTTTCAAGCACCACGTGTGACTAATGGTTACCATATAGTACTGATCTTTGGAAATACAACCATTGCTGTCTAACGAAAACATTTTATTTTAGACTGTGGTTCTGTTCAGTTACCTGGATTTAGCTGTTTTTTGTTGTTGTTGTTTTTTTATTTAAATTCCTCTGTTAAGGGAAGTTTTCAGGCAGGTGCAAGATGGAAAAAAGCCACTGTGTTTGATTTGTGTGAGGCTTTTCTCTAAAAGATTATTGTTGTAGTCTTGCCATCTATGTCCCATTGTTTGGCCCTTTATTAGTAGAACAAGGAATTCTTCTTCTTCAGCATTTTATTGTAGATAGAACAGGGAATTTTTAAAAAGTTATGTTAAAGACAGTGTGGTGGTTCAGGGGCTACTTACTGTGTTCATGGAATTGTTGGGCTTCGTGCGTTTCCCACCTTCTCCCAAAAAGACATATCTTGTGGATTAAGTTAGAATTGTTGCATACCTAAAAGTCAGAGTAGAGTAGTGCTTCTCGGGACTCTGTTTTTCCTAGAGATGGAGCCCTAAGGAAGATTGACCCTGGGTTAATGAAGTTAAGGGATATGATTGTAGACTTTTCTCAAGATTAGTGAGAATGTCTGGACCTTGCAAAAAGAGACCATAAAGCAGAGATGTAGTGTTAATGATAACTGATCTCACTAGAATATCCATCTCTGACCAGATGTGATCCCCTTTTTGGAACAAGGAGCAGAGCCCTCGATGGTTATGAGAAAAGGGACAAAAGGATAGTGCACCAAATTGAAGTTCAAGGTCACTTGGAAAGACCAGTTCTTTACCCTGAACTATTAATAAAAGATGGGCTGTACACAATGCGATTCTGTATCGTTGAGAAGATTTTGGAGGAGCCTTTGAAGAATTGTGCTTACATTAGCATCCGTAGGATGTTCACCTACAGAGTGGCCCACCCTAGACTGGGGCTAGAGCCTGTCTGCTGGGGTGGTTGGAGTCTTCTCTAGGACCCTGACCAGGAGTATGGCTGCCCTGCTTCAACCTTTTGTATGTTTTCCTTCCTCAGTAGTACTTTCCACAGTTCATTCTACCTTTAAAGTGATTCATTTTAACATAGCATAAAATGTGGACAGATACCTTTGCCAGCTTTCCTGCACAGCAAAGAAGTCCGTTCGTTGCAAAATGAAGAAGATACTGTTTCACGTCCCCAGAAACCTGAAAGTTAGCGTTGGCCTCATCCCCTGATCATCATAATTCACCATTAAGTCATATCACTTCTTCTTGCATCAGTGTGTTTGTATATATGATTGATGCCACTATATAATTTACGAATAACAAAATTTACCCTCTGTAGTATATGAAGACACACAATATTTGTATCACCTGAAAAAGTATTTTGTATTCTCCTTTTTAGTCAGTTCCTTCTCCTGATCCCTCAGCACTGGCAGCCATCAATCTGTATTCTTCCCTTTTAGTTTAACATTTCCTAGAAGGTCACATAAATGAAAACATAGGTAAAAGATGGTATTGGAAACAGAAAGTAACTAATAAGATAAAATAAGTTTTAATAATTTAGGGAGAGTAAACAGATGAGCCAAAATAATGAAAGTCAAGAACTAAACCAGAAATTCAGAAATTTTAAAGAAGAAAACTATACTAAAATAAGATATCCAAAAATGTAAGATAAACTCTTTGAAGTGTAGCCAAAGAAGGTAAGCACAGAATAGTAGCTAAAGGATAAAAACAGTGTAAAGGTTAAAACTAAACAAATGTACAGAAATAAAAACAGAAGGAAAAGAAATCAGAATCTTAAGTATATACATATTTGTCTTATATACATGGAATGTAAATATGAATTCAAGAGATGTTACCAAATGACAGCTGTTTTCTGTTGGTAGGTTTGTGGGTAGTTTTTAGTATGTTTCTTGAGCTTTTCTTGTTTTTTTCTCAATGGACTTTATTATTTCTACATTACAGATTTTTTAAGGAGGGCATAGAGTATATAGTTAAAAATAAAAATTGAATAAAATTGTGGAATTCTAGTTGCTTTTCAGTTACTAAGTCATGTCCAACTCTTTGCAACCCCATGGACTGCAACACACCAGGCTTCCCTGTCCTCAACTCTCTCGTTGGAGTTTTTCAGATTCATGTTCATTGAGTCAGTGAGGCTATCTAACCATCTCATCCTCTGTCACCCTCTTCTCCTTTGTCTTCAATCTTTCCCAGCATCAGGGTCTTTTCCAGCAAGTCAGCTCTTTGCATCAGGTAGCCAAAGTATTGGAGCTTCAGCATCAGTTCTTCCAGTAAATATTCAGGGTAGCTTTCCTTTATGATTGACTGGTTTGATCTTGCAGTCCAAGGGACTCTCAAGAGCCTTCTACATCACCACAGTTCGAAAGCATCAGTTCTTTGGTGCTTAGCCTTCTTTTTGGTTTAATCCTCATATCCGGACATGGCTGCTAGAAAAACCGCAGCTTTGACTAGGTAGACCTTTGTTAACAAAGTGGTATTTTTGCTTTAATGTGCTGTTTAGGTTTGTCATAGCTTTCTTTCCAAAGAGCAAGCATCTTTTAATTTCGAGGCTACAGTCATCATCTACAGTGATTTTTGGAACCCAAGAAAGGAAAATCTGCCACTGTTTCCATTGTTTCCCTATCTATTTGCTGTGATGTGATGGGACTGGATGCCATATTAGTTTTTGAAAGTTGAGTTTTAAGACAGCTTTTTCACTCTCCTCTTTCATTCTCATCAAGAGGCTCTTTAGCTCCTTTTCACTTTCTGCCATTAGAATGGTGTCATCTGCATATCTGAGGTGGTTGATATTTCTCCCGGCAATCTTGATTCCAGCTTTTGATTCATCTAGCCCAGAATTTTGCATGATATACTTGGCCAGTATCATGTGAAGGAGTTTTCCTGGTTATCCAAGTTTCAGCATTTGAGAGACTTTAAAAGTGAGTTCCTCTATCAGTTATGGCTTGTAACAGTCTAAGCAGAGCCTTACAAAATGTGCAGGTACGTTTACCCCTCGAACAAAATAGGTTTGAACTACACGTGTCCACTTATAAGTGGATTTTTTTTTCTTTCAGTGAATAGATGCTACACGTACTGAACTGCAGATACAGAGGACAGAGTATAAAGTAATATGTAGATTTTCAAATTGGGGTGGAGGGATTGGTGCTACTAATACCAATCTTGTTTCAACAAGAGTCAGCTGTATTTTTAATTTGGAGGAATGAGGGAAAGAGAAGAGATACATCCTAAGAACAGTTCTTAACAGGAACATCATTTACACCATTTTCTATGACCTAATGTGTGAATAGATGGGGAAACAGTGAAAACAGTGTCACTTTATTTTTCTGGGCTCCAAAATCACTGCAGATGGTGATTGCAGCCATGAAATTAAAAGACGCTTACTCCTTGGAAGGAAAGTTATGACCAACCTAGATAGCATATTCAAAAACAGAGACATTACTTTGCCAACAAAGGTCCGTCTAGTCAAGGCTATGGGTTTTCCAGTGGTCATGTATGGATGTGAGAGTTGGATTGTGAAGAAAGCTGAGCACCAAAAAATTGATGCATTTGAACTGTGGTGTTGGAGAAGACTCTTAAGAGTCCCTTGGACTGCAAGGAGATCCAACCAGTCCTTCTTAAAGGAGATCAGTCCTGGGTGTTCATTGGAAGGATTGATGCTGAAGCTGAAACCCCAATACTTTGGCCACCTCATGAAAAGAGCTGACTCATTGGAAAAGACCCTGATGCTGGGAGGGGTTGGGGGCAGGAGGAGAAGGGGACAACAGAGGATGAGATGGCTGGATGGCATCACCGACTCAATGGACATGAGTTTGGGTAAACTCTGGGAGTTAGTGATGGACAGAGAGGCCTCGCGTGGTGCAATTCATAGGGTTGCAAAGAGTCGGACACAACTGAGCAACTGAACTGAACTGAATGAGTGACTCTCCACCTATGCATTTCCTCCTTGATAGCTTTCATGTGTCCTTGTTTAAAAATAAAAAGCTTATAGATCTCAAAGTTCGAAATAAAGCATTTATCACAGTTTGGAAAAAATGCAAGTAATTGGTTCAGTATGAATATGTTTTTAATCAGATTAACTTAAAATTTAGCTAAGAGGATGCTTTAAGATGTTAGAATGTTCTTGGATAGAGTATTTTATGTATCTTAAAAGAATACTGAGGAGAAATAAAGAGTGTTGCTTTCTGGATTCCTTTTCCAAGAGCTGGATGAATATAAAAGTTAATTATTGAATTAAACCACTTTGCATCAATCTATTTTAAATAACATGAGGTACACATACATCCTCCACTTAGCTTTTTGATTTCAATGTAGAAAGGAAATGTGATGCCTAAAATTCCACTTCATGGCAGCATGATTCCTTAACTCAAGAGTTCTGCTGCCAATCTCTCCAAAACTGGTGCCACATTTCCACCAGGAAGTTCCTTTGATACTTCAACTAGCTTTGAGCTGCTACATGTTTTCTTTCACTTGTCTTTAATATTTCTATTAAGAATATTATCTGTATCAANATGGACATGAGTTTGGGTAAACTCTGGGAGTTAGTGATGGACAGAGAGGCCTCGCGTGGTGCAATTCATAGGGTTGCAAAGAGTCGGACACAACTGAGCAACTGAACTGAACTGAATGAGTGACTCTCCACCTATGCATTTCCTCCTTGATAGCTTTCATGTGTCCTTGTTTAAAAATAAAAAGCTTATAGATCTCAAAGTTCGAAATAAAGCATTTATCACAGTTTGGAAAAAATGCAAGTAATTGGTTCAGTATGAATATGTTTTTAATCAGATTAACTTAAAATTTAGCTAAGAGGATGCTTTAAGATGTTAGAATGTTCTTGGATAGAGTATTTTATGTATCTTAAAAGAATACTGAGGAGAAATAAAGAGTGTTGCTTTCTGGATTCCTTTTCCAAGAGCTGGATGAATATAAAAGTTAATTATTGAATTAAACCACTTTGCATCAATCTATTTTAAATAACATGAGGTACACATACATCCTCCACTTAGCTTTTTGATTTCAATGTAGAAAGGAAATGTGATGCCTAAAATTCCACTTCATGGCAGCATGATTCCTTAACTCAAGAGTTCTGCTGCCAATCTCTCCAAAACTGGTGCCACATTTCCACCAGGAAGTTCCTTTGATACTTCAACTAGCTTTGAGCTGCTACATGTTTTCTTTCACTTGTCTTTAATATTTCTATTAAGAATATTATCTGTATCAATGTCTCAGTTACCTTTGTCTATTTCTGTTTCTTAAACTTCCACTTTCATTGTAAGAAGAATATGACTTTCCTTCTCTACTTAAAAAACGTCAGTGCTTCACCATTATCTAATTTACACTCTTCATTTCAAATTTATATTCAAATCACAAGCCTCAATTCCAGTTCCTGAAATTTCTAACCACAATCTGAAAGTCTGGTTTTATATTCCACTATTTCCTATTTAACACATTCCAGATTCTAGTTCATGACAAATACATACGCTATTCCCTGAATGAGTTTATCTAGTCCTACTTTCATAATTTTGTTCTTCCTGCAGCTCCACGTAGATGACATTTTTGTATTGCCTCTCACATGTTGGAACCCACAGCAGTTTCTCTGTGGGTCTTATCACTTTTTTCACTCTGCTTTTCTATGTTGTGCTGCTGTTGTTGATGTTGTTCATTTGCTAAGTTGAGTCTGATTCTTCGTGACCCCAGGGACTGCAGCACACCAAGCTTCCCTGGCGTCCATCACCATCTCCTGGGGTTTGCTCAGTCTCATGTCCATTGAGTTGGTGATGCCATCCAACCATCTTATCCTCTGTCATCCCCTTCTCCTCTTGCCTTCAGTTCTTTTCCAGCATCAGGTTCTTTTCCGATGAGTTAGCTCTTTATCTCAGGTGGTCGGAATATTGGAACTTCAGCATCAGTCCTTCCAGTGGATATTCAGGGTTGATTTCCTTTAAGATTGACTGGTTTACTCTCCTTGCAGTCCAAGGGACTCTCATTTTTTTGGCACTCAGCCTTTATGGTCCAACTTTCACATCTGTCCATGTCTACTGGAAAAACCATAGCTTTGACTATATGAAACTTTCTAGTGTAGCTTTTTAGTGTAGTTACCTGTAAGCTTGATCTTTTCACCATCGTAATTTATTTTTAGTGTGCAGTTTCTTCCTTTTGTATTTCATGCTGAGTTAAGCACAGTGTTGGCAGTTAAGCAATCTAGAAATGNTTTCTAGTGTAGCTTTTTAGTGTAGTTACCTGTAAGCTTGATCTTTTCACCATCGTAATTTATTTTTAGTGTGCAGTTTCTTCCTTTTGTATTTCATGCTGAGTTAAGCACAGTGTTGGCAGTTAAGAAATCTAGAAATGTTTTTAGTTGAATTACATTTGAAAATAGAAATCAATATTGTTTCCAGGGAAAATGCATAGGATACTACTAACTGATTGATAATCCAGAACAAAGGAGACCTTGCCTTCCTACCTGCCCTGTTGTAGAGATACTGGACTGGGTCAGCCTAGAATGCATTACTGTGAAGGATTAATTTCATGTTGCCCTGACTAGAAAGACTAAGAGGAAACTTAAGGAATAAATGATCCATGAAAAAGGTTGAATGAAATATTGAAAATGGGAGTTCAGTAAAGATAAGCACTGAAAATCTCAGGTTCTGCTTGATCTTTGCTCTAAATTTGAAAATGTGGCTTCTATAATTTGTGTAACTTCTCATTCCAATCTGTTCTCCTCATAGTAGCTTCATGTTTATGTAGATGCAGACAGAAAAAGAATATCCTCTGGTGGTTTATTTGGAGAAGGGCAAGTCAACAGAAAACCATCTCAGACTGTTTACCTCACCAAATTATATTTATACATATACACAGAGACACATTCATACTATGAGAAAAAAAAAAAAAAAACGTGTAATACTTTTTAGCCCTTTGACCAATATGCTTTGTCTCCCCTGGGCTTAATCCATTTATCATCATCTTTCTGAGGGTCTGCTGTAACCCAGCTGCTGGGATAAAATAGTTCAAAGGCCAGACCTTATATCCCTAAATTTACTTAAATGTCAAAAATTCATGTCTCCTAATTTCATCATTCCTGGATATTTTTATGTTGGTTTTTCTCCAGGTTATGGTCACATTTTCTAGCTTCATCTGTCTAATAATTTTATATCATATGCTGGACACTGTGGATACTACATTAAAAAAAAATCTTATTTAATTATTAAAGAAACTTCGTTCCTAGGAACTGCATCTTGAGCAGCATCATAGAGTGACTTCCAGTCTTGATGGTCATCATACCTACCTTTACCTTAAAAATTTGGCTTCTCTTTGTTTAGTCAGGGATTAAGACCTTGGACTCTACATCAAACTTTTTGTTTACTTATTTTTTAATTATGAAAACCTTTTTAATTTTCTAGCATTTTTCTGGTCACTCTTTGATATCTTTTAATTCTTAATTCTTATTTTACCACATCATCCCTCTTATAGGCTCTGAATGCTTTAGCAGTTGAGTATATTCTCTTAACTAATTTTATTTATTCTTTTTCTTTTGAAAAATGTTCAAGTAAAAGAAGACATGATAAAAAATAATTATATTCTTTCCTTTTCAGATGGCCTTAAAAAGTTCCTAAGAGTTATCTTAGTAGCCTTCTCCCAATCCCTACCCGTGATTTTCATTCTCCCTAAAAAGTTATTTTCTTTAGTACCTTCATTTTTCATGCAAGTGATGCAAGTGACTTCCTTATTGTCCACATAACTGAATTGCATCTTGCCTTTATTGATATTGTGAGTTATCCATCTTTTTATCAGAAAAAAATCTAAAAGGTAAGAGTGAGATGAGGTTGAAATAATCTGGATCAGAGGATGAAAACCTGAGCTTGAGTTGAAGACAAGGTAGTTAAGAACTCAAATTTAAGGTAGATTATCCTTAAAACTTGATAGAAGAGAAAAAGATTATTATACCAGAGGTGAGCGTTTAAATTCTGAAAAATTTAATTAACTTGTTTGAAAAATATTACTTCAGTGTTTTTCTAACACTCATTTCTTAGGTTACAATTGGTGTTTGTAAATAGATTGGGTTTTGGAAAAGGCATTTTAGTATCTACACATTTAAATTAAAACTACTTATTTTTGAAAAGAGGTTGTAACTTGCTAGCAGGTTTCTGGTTCCAAAGATACATCATTTAGAAATACATTTCACTTAAATACTAATATTTCATAGTCAAAATGACTTAAGAGAGCATGCTAGTCGTGTAAGATTGCATTGCCCCTCTATGATCCTTAAGAGCCAGCCTGTCTAATCTTAAAGATTTCGAGTTAAGTGTTTTAATCTAGTTTAACTATTCATTAAAACTTTTACTGAAAGCTGTGCAGAAGTATAGAACATGGTCTTATAAAACAAATCAGAACTCTTTCAGTTGGAGGTATCAGAGCCTTAACTTGTATTAACAAAAGCCAGAAAGGATAATTTATTGATCCCCAGAGAAAGCAGAGGCAGCTTCGGCCTCAAGGAACCTGGACGCTTGCAAGTGTGTCTGCCCCTCTCTGCCTAGTCGTTTCACTCCCGGAAGCTTGGTTGCTCTTCCTCACCCTCTGTGACACTTCTGTCAGAAGTCATCTTTGCTGCACATACTCTGCTCTTTCCATCTCTGTCCTGCATGACACATTTTTGGTTTATTATGTTTGTTTCTTTGTGTCTGTTTTATCTCTTTTTTTGTCTGCTCTCTTGTTCAGTGTTCTTCCTCTGCATTCCTCTACCCTTTTCTCTGCCAGCTGATTCCATTTTTTCCCACCACAGAAAGGCATTCCCATGTGGCTGTGGGCTGCCCTGCATCACATTCTTCCAGTTCATCAACCAGGGAAGAAAAGATGCTCTACTCTCCAGCTCCAGTTACAAAAATCCATAGGAAAGGAATTTCTCCCTTAGCTTACCTAGCCGGAAACAGGGCACTGTTTCCTTTTGAAATATGTGGGTTAAGTTGGAGAGGAACAAATGAGTGAATGTTTGACACAGGAGATGAGACTTAAATATTTGAATGAAGGTTCTGTAGTTAATACTTATATATGAGTGCTTATTTGTTATGAAAATTCCTGTATGTTCTACTCACTTTTTTCATATCTGCTTCAGTATTCATACTTTTTCATTTATAATATGAATCAAGTGAGTATAATGTTTAGAAATATTTTCAAATAATCCACTTCAGCAGTTTTNAGTTAATACTTATATATGAGTGCTTATTTGTTATGAAAATTCCTGTATGTTCTACTCACTTTTTTCATATCTGCTTCAGTATTCATACTTTTTCATTTATAATATGAATCAAGTGAGTATAATGTTTAGAAATATTGTCAAATAATCCACTTCAGCAGTTTTATTTCTCAAAATACATTCTCATTGTTTTCTATGAGTGACATTTAAATTTACAGTTCTTTAAAAATCTGGTAATCCTTTTACAAATATCTGAGACTAGTATATTTGCGAAGTTCAGCTTGTTTGTAAAAGTTTATTTTCTTCAAGATTGCCTAGAGTAACCTTGGCTTTTCTTCACTTATCGTTAGATTGCATAATAAGGTTTTGGAAAGAGTTAAGTATTTGTTCAGTCCTTCATAGTTGTTGCATTTTAGCAGTTTTCATTACTGTTATTTACCTGTTTTATACTTATTTCTTAATTTATGTGACTCCCTACTCTACCAAACTTTAAACCTGTGGTGTAAGAATAATAACTTTATTTAAAATAGCCAACATAAACTAACAAGGTNTCTTTTTTAAATAAATAGCTGTGGTATCTCTAGATTGTTCCTTGGGATAGTTGATCCCAAGGGAAGCCAACAGCAATAAAGCATGACTGCTTGAAGAAACACCTGAAGTACACACCTCCCGAACAAACAGCTTTCAGGTGCCTCTGTACAGGGAGATTAAATCATGATTATTTTTTATTTATATTGGCATCTCATTCCACAGAAAGGTTTAATTAATAAGGCAAACGACCATCCTTAATCCACAGTTTACAAGCTGATTCCTTAGGGTTTCAACAGCAGATGAAGGGAAAACTGAAAGCAGTTTTAAAACCTGAAGAGATTTTCATTTTTCAGCAACTCCAGGCACACTGATTAAACATGAGATGAATAAAGGCTAATATGCAAGACATCAACCCTAAGATTGACTAAGACTTAGACACAGAGAGGAGGCTGGACAAGGACCTAGATGAGTATCATAAAGCTACTTTCACACCCTTCAGTTGCCTTTTCTGGGTGAAAAGTTATAATCTTAATGATTAGGTAGGAAAATACCACACAGCATTCAAGTTGGGGATCATAACCTGAATGCAGACCAGGCCTCGCCCCTCAGTGGCAGCTGGCTGTGAGGCAGGCACTCTGGCTGGGCCTGGAGAAGCTTCAGAAGTCCTCTGGGACCCAGTCTCTTCTCTGTTAACCAGGGGGTTATGTCACATGACTTGAAGCCCCGGCATCTCAAGCCCTGTGACTCAGAATGCTGGTTTAATAAGCATCATCACCCACTTAACCCTGTAGGGAGCCTTTCTAAAGGTCACTAACGTGAGTGTGAAGTCTGACAAGAGCCTGTTTATTCGCAATGTTAAGAAGCAACTCAAACCTGATGTCATTATTAAGCAAATTATGATTAGTCATTTTCAAATTAACTTTTGGTTTTTAAATCAGTTTGTGATATGGTCCTTTACCACAAGGTACATGTGTAAACTGAAAAAGACAACCACTGCACTTTTTTTTTGACTTTACAAATCTGTATGCTGTGTATCTCCATCATCAAGTTTCTCTTCTCGTCTAGCAGTGAAGTAGGCAGTGCCCACAGCACGTCCACCCACAGTGCGGCACTGCCCTCTCTGCCACACGCACCCGAGGTCCGCCCTGCTTTGGCCCTTGTNAAGATAGTAATGATGATCCTGTATGTGAGACAACAAAAGAGACACAGCCATATAGAACGGACTTTTGGCCTCTGAGGGAGAGGGAGAGGGTGGGATGAATTGGGAGAAGGGCATTGAAGAATGTATACTATCATGTAAGAAATGAGGCACCGGTCTATGTTTGATGCAGGATGCTTGGGGCTGGTGCACGGGGATGATCCAGAGAGACGTTGTGGGGTGGGAGATGGGAGGGGGATTCAGGATTGGGAGCTCGTGTACACCTGTGGTGGATTCATGTCGATGTATGGCAAAGCCAATAGAGTATTGTAAAGTAAAATAAAGTAAAAAAAAAAATTTTTTTTTAAATAAATAAGAACATTGTTAGTATTAATGTATATTTGTCATGCAGTAGTTCTGGCCAATGAAATCGTTAGGATGAATGCACCAAATTGAATCTGACGTTACGGGCAACAAATGGTTTTTATATTTGGCTTAATACCTGGTTTATTTCTGTATTTGTTCTGTGTACCCATTTTTTAAGATGCTGCTAGGGTAATAAATTTTAACAGTGATTCAGGAATTCAAAGAGGAGCAATAGAGAAATTTTACTTTCATTCCTTTTTATAAACTGGGGAACAGGCAAGCAGTTAAACTCTGAGTGCATGTAAAAAATGTCTGTAGGACTTCTGGTTCCTCTGGCAAACGGGAATGGAGGAACCACAGAAGAGGAAACCTCTGCTCAAGAAGTGACATTAATAAAACAAGCTATCTTGAACTATGTTGTTCCCATAACCTGGAACAGAAGGGAATTTAAGGATGATTAAATTCGGAAGAAAGCTTTGCTTATTTATTTTCTTTAACTCTCACCTCTTTCTTCTCTTATTTATTTATTTTATTTTTTGCCTGTGGAGGATCTTTGTTGATGCACGGCTGCTTTCTCTAGTTGTGGAAGTAGGGGACTACTCTTCATTGTTCCGTGCAGGCTTCTTATTGTCATGTGGTGACTTCTCTCGTTGTGGAACATAGGCTGTAGGCATGCAGGTTTCAGCGGTTGCTGTGCGTGGTTTCAGTAGTTAAGGCTCTCGGGCTCTAGAACACGGCTAGTAGTTGTGCACAGGCTTAGTTGCAACATGGCATGTGGGATCTTCCTAGACCAAGGATTGAACTGGTTTTCCTTGCTTTGCAAGGCGGATTCTTAATCCCTAGACCACCAGAGG
This sequence comes from Neotragus pygmaeus, assembly GCA_006410875.1. Taxonomy (NCBI): domain Eukaryota; kingdom Metazoa; phylum Chordata; class Mammalia; order Artiodactyla; family Bovidae; genus Neotragus; species Neotragus pygmaeus. Next base: position 277,904 of record SJYV01052897.1, on the reverse strand, counting down.
CGCCCCTCTTCCTTCTCTTTACTCAAGATGGTCATTATATTATCCCCCCATAGCTATAATGAAATGTGGATAAAACAGCTACAGCCAAGGTAATGCTGTTGTGCATGTTTACTCCTCTGCCTTATTTCTGTCTAAATTTCTCTGTGATGATGGTCTACAACCTAGAGACACTACCTACTTCCAGTGCTGAGAGTTTTAAAGATGAAACTTTACTTTGAGGACTTTATAATTGAGGAGCTACAAAGGGAAGTAATCAGTAGGAGTTATTTGGTTCCTGAGCTACTTTTTTATTTTCTAATTCTTTCTTTGTTTTGATTTTTAGGGAACGCCTGAGCGTCTCATCATGCATTTAATAGAAGAACATTCCATTGTGGACCCAACTTATATAGAAGATTTCCTACTAACTTATAGAACATTTCTTGCAAGTCCTTTGGATGTTGGGACCAAACTGTTGGAATGGTTTAAAATTGACAGCTTAAGGGATAAGGTTGGTATTATAAAGGGCATGAAAGTGATTTTAACCTTTATATTCCCCCAAAACCTTTTGCAGTTAACAAATTAAATGCTTATTTTGATAAGATTCAATTCACCTAAAAAAATAGTGAATCAGTAGACATATCTGGTTACTTTTATGACAAAATAGCTTGTAAAAAGTAGATTATTTTGCCTTCTAAAAGGCAGAAACTGAAAACAGGCTGTGGTGTAGTTATAAATTCAGAAGATGCAGGATAGTAGTCTTGCACTTTTGGAGAAGGCAGTGGCAACATGCTCCAGTACTCTTACCTGGAAAATCGCCTGGATGGAGAAGCCTGGTAGGCTGCAGTCCACGGAATCATGAAGAATTGGACACGACTGAGTGACTTCACATTCACTTTTCACTGTCATGCATCGGAGAAGGAAATGGCCACCCACTCCAGTGTTCTTGCTTGGAGAATCCCAGGGGCGGAGGAGCCTGGTAGGCTGTCATCTATGGGGTGGCACAGAGTCGGACATGACTGAAGTGACTTAGCAGCAGCAGCAGCAGTTTTGCACTTTATCAAAATACTTGGTTGTTTCAGAAATCAGTAAAACATTTAAAAGTTTAGAAAGAATATTCACCAAGTACGTTTTTTCAAGAGGACTTAGAAACAATCTAAATAGAAAAATATTGATTTTTTTCTGAGTTAAAAGACTTTACAATCATTTAAAAATTTTATCTTTTTGCGTTTAATTTATCACTGCTGTAACACATTTAGTTGTGGCATTGAGGGTTTTTTTTTTGCATTTAACATTTAAATAGATTATCTTAACTTTTTTTATGGAGTGTTTATACTTTTCATGGAAAAACTAGTAATGCTTCTGCTTACTGGTACATGACTACTGATAAACTACCTCAGTAATAGGAAGTTAGTTATTTTACGAAAAATAAAAGTAGAGCCGTAGTTGCCTGGCATGTCTTTCTGAGTTCTAGTTTGTGCTAAATCACTTAGTCTTGTCCAACTCTGTGCAACCCTATGGACAGTAGCCTCCCAGGCTCCTCTGTCCATGGGATTCTCCAAGCAAGAATACTAGAATGGGTTGCCATGCCCTCCTCCAGGGAATCTTCCCAACCCAGGGATGAAACCCTAATCTCTCTTGTATCCTGCATTGGCAGGCGAGTTCTTTACCACTAGCACCACCTGGAAAGCTCTGAGTTATACTTTAAAGGAAATACGTTAGATACAGCAAGTGTCCAAAACTACAGGCTTGCCTTTCCCTTGTTTTTGAAATTATATATAGTTATTTAGATTGCTGAGGAAATAAAGGCATGCTAGAGAATGAACAAAAACATGACTTAAGGAGAGCTCAATATTCATGTGTAAAAGGATGAAGTTTGACCTTTACCTTATACCATATTTAGTGTTAGCTCAAAATGGATCAGAGACTTAATGTAAGAGCTAAAACTATAATATTCTTCAAACAAAAGAAGGAGTAAAAAAAAAAACTACTTTGGATTAAGCGATAGTTTTTTTAGTGCAAAGCACAGACTTGAGCAATGGATATATAGAATTTCACCAAAATTAAAACATTTTCACATTAAAGGAACTATCAGGAAAAGCAGAACAACACATGGAATAGGAGAGTATGTTTGCAAATCTTATGTCTGACAAGGATCTAGTATTCAGAATGTGTAAAAAAAAAAAACTCTTACAACTCAACAACAAAAAGACAATATGATGTAAAAATAGACAAAGGACTCAAATAGGTATTTCTCCCAAGAAGAGATATGCATGGCCAGCAATCACATGAAATAGGTGTTCAGTGTCATAAGTCATGGGAAATGCAAATCAAAACCACAGGAATATTCTGCTTCATACCTACTAAGATGACTTAAAAAAGGAAATACTAAGGATTTCGAGGATGGTGATGTGGAGGAAATGAAATTCCCATACATTGCTTGTAGTAATGTAAAATGGTATAGCTGCTACGGAAAACAGCTCAGCAGTTCTTCCAAAAGTTAAACATAGAATTACAGTGTAATCCAATAGTTGTACTCCTGAAGTATATAGCCAATATAGGTAATAGGTGTGCAAACAAAAGTTTGTAAACAAGTGTTCATAGTAGTACTATTGATGATGGCCAAAAAGTGGAAGCAACCCAAATGTCCATCAGTTGATGAATGGATAAGCAAAATATTGCATACTATATAATGAAACATTATTCAGCTATAAAAATAAGTTGGTAAAGAATCTGCAGTGCAGGAGATCTGGGTTCAGTCCCTGAGTCGGGAAGATTCCCTGGAGAAGGACATGGCAACCCACTCCAGTATTCTTGCCTGGAAAATCCCATGGTCAGAGGATCCTGGCGGGCTACAGTCCATGGGGTCACAAGAGTTGGACACAGAGCAACTAAACCACCACCATTAAAAAAAAGAAATATTGATACATGCAGCAACATGTTATAAGCCTTGAAAATGTACTAAGTCAAGCCAGTCATAAAAGATCACATATTGAATGACAAATCAGAGAGGCAGAAAAGCAAATAGAAGCTGTTCTGGGCTGGAAAGAGGGCAGAATGATAGGTGGCTGCTTATTGGGAATGGGATTTTCTTTTGTGGTGGTGATAGTGCTCTGGAACTAGGTAGCTTGGGGATGACTATACACGACTGAGAATGGGCTAAATGCCACTGGGTTGTACACTTTAAAATGATTAAAATCATGGATTTTATGTGTTATTTTACCACAATTTTAAAAGTATATGACTTAAATTACTTGTATTGTTAGGTACTTTTTTTTTTTTTTTAATTTAGATTTTGGAAAAATCTCTGGTGTATTTCTTTAGATTTATCTTGGCTCCTGTGTGTTTTCTTAATGTTCAGAATGTTTCTTAATATTCTTAATTTTTTTATGTTTATTGGACTATAGTTGCTTTATAGTGTTGTTTTAGTTTCTGCTGTGCTGATTCAGCACAGTGAGTCAGATATAAGTATACATATATCTCCCCCATTTTTGGATTTCTTTCCAATATTAGTTCACTACAGAGCATTGAGTAGAGTTCACTGTAGGCACATTATTTAATTGAACATCCATTTGTTTTAACTTTTTTGTTAATCTGTAGCACAGGTTAACAAAGTAATGAATTAATTCACAACTTTGAAAATTATAGTGTTTACGAAGGAGATTTCAGATTTTTGTTATAATTTCGGTGAAATGGTCTCAGCTAAAGAAATACTTGACATTTGCCTGCCCTTAGAAGTTTGCATTCCCATGTACTTATTACATGTTAGTATACAGGCTTGTCTTCTCAGTGAAAGCAGAGGCTTGGTTCTCTCTGTTATATAAGGAAGCAAAAGCTCAAACTAAAATGTTCCTCTCTGTTAGAATGAGCCTTTCATGTGTGAGAGGGTGGGCAAAGGGCTAAGCCATAAAGCTCAGTTGTTCCTCAGTTGAGGACTTACTTTTAGGACTTTTATTTTTGCGGGAAGAATTCCTCTCATATAATTGTATGCTGCTTCTTCCATGTTTCCACAGGTAACACGGATTGTATTATTATGGGTAAATAATCATTTCAATGATTTTGAAGGTGATCCTGCTATGACTCGATTTCTAGAGGAATTTGAAAAAAATCTGGAAGATACAGTAAGGCTCAGAATTTTATCTTCTTCAGGGTTTGGGGATTCTTACCAATCTCTTCTGTCCCCCTGCTGAAGAATTGCAACTCAGAATAGCTTTCATCTTTTCCTGTCTTCTGAGAACTTTCAAATCTGTATTCTAAACTTGGACTCATCCTCTGCTGTTTCAACCCAAACAAAGATCATGCTTCTTCCGGAGTCTTCACTGATTTAGGCATTCAAATACACATATTTATCAGACCCACATTAGACTTTCTAAGTCTCCCTTCTGCGTGTGATTTCATTTGTTTTTAGTATACAACACCTCAGATAATACCCTCAAGGTCTTCTTGACTTTCATGGTAGCTATTTATAAATCTATTTATTCTTCGTATTAGGTATAAAAACTTTGAACTGCAACTCAGTTGTCTGTTCCAAGCAACATGAATTTTTAGGAAATTAATAATGCAGCTCAGGAATTAGATTGCCTGAATTAACAACATTCAGACTTTACCACTTGGTGGTGAACTTGGAAAGATTGTCCAACTTTATATGCCTCCATTGTCTTATGTTATAGATAGTAGCTTCTAGGTTGTTGGGATTGTCTTGAGGGTTATAGTGAGCTATGAATATAAGAACCTGCAAACAAAACCTGGCACGGCACCATTGTTATTACAGAGTACAAGTGGATCAAGTTGAATAAAGAAGGGGAAATTTCAGATTGTTTTGTCTCTTTCCTTACCTCTTGGTTCCTGTAGCCTATTCAGCAGCACATCTGCTCTATGCAAAATAGGGAGAGTGAACAGGGAACTTGATTAAGAGGCCCATTGAGGCTCACCAACATCATTTGGCGCTTCCATCGCTGGCTATGTAAATATTCAAGGGACTTATGAAAAATAGGAACTATCTTGCAGTCATGGGATTTTTTCCCCCCAGTTATCAAGTCAGTCATCAAATATTTACTGAATTCTGCTGTATACTCCAAGCTGTTATATAGGATCAGAAGAGGTGTAAAAGTTGGCTTCTACCCTGAGAAAAACTTTAGCTTTTTGTTATGGACATGAGATTTATTTAATACACTATTTGAGAATAGTTGAATTCTCAGCTGATACATTAACCTGATACTAGAACTTGAAAGTTGAAATATGCTGAGTTTAATGAAGATCTAAAATAATTTAGGAAGATCTAAATTATAAGAATAATATTTCTGAAAGAGATGGAGACTTGCATGTGTCTGAGTATTAGACAATGTTTGAGAAGGTGGTTGAAGTCCTTTAAGGTTTTAAATAAAAATTTAAAAATATTCTGGTTTTATGTAACAGCTAGGAGATAAGCACGATGGTAATACAGAATGTGTTATTACTTAGATTCAGAAAATGAAGAAATTTTTTTGTCGTCACTGTCTAAGTAAGACATCACTTTGAAATCTTTTCTAACTTATGATTATCTAGAAATTTTAAAAAAACATATTAAGGGATCTTTATTCTTGAGAGTGCTCTAGGGTGGAATGTTTCCCTCCTTCAGTTTTATTTACCCATACTTATATATTCTTTATTTACTCTAGTTGTAATAATTTTAGGTTATATTTTTAAAGCCTATAGAAAAAGTATACATTTATGTATATATGTTACTCCTTTATACTTTGTAGAAAATGAATGGTCATCTCCGGTTATTGAATATTGCGTGTGCTGCAAAGGCTAAATGGAGACAGGTTGTGCTGCAGAAAGCTTCCCGGGAGTCACCTCTACATTTCAGCCTAAGTGGAGGAAGTGAGAAGGGATTTGGTATTTTTGTTGAAAGTGTAGAACCGAGTAGCAAAGCTGCTGATGCAGGACTGAAACGTGGTGATCAAGTAAGTAAATAACAACCATTTAAAGCCTTTTTATAAGTAATAGGAGTGCTACTTTTCTTATAATATTCTAGTAAGCATGATCAATTTAAGGAAATGCCTTTGAAACCTTTTTTTAGAGGTGGTATTTTTAAATGGTTTATTTTTAAAATGTGTTTGTCATATATCCATTACTCTTAATGGAAAATTTGATATAGCAGGTCCAGAAACAGCCTGGTAGTCTGGCCACTATCAATCTGAATGGTCCTGTCCATCCTCCAAGTATTAGGAAACTCTGTCATTTGGCAACTTCACAGTATTCTAGAAAGATCAGTAAGAGAGTTAGCACCCTTGCATATTTTACAAGAGTAAGCATTTTTATCCATACCACTCTAAAATTAAGTGGCCAAAGATTTACCATAAATGATGGTTTTGTTTTAAATAACGTTCATATGGTAACAAAACTATTCGGTACATCCGTAAGTAGAGTGAGCTGGTTGAAGGATTAGGAAAAGGAAGTAGAGATACTGAGAGTAAGTAGATAGGGATTTATTCTCTCCATGGAGGCATTAGTAAACTATAGAACAATATATTTTCAAAAATGAAATTGCTGACAACTTTGTTACTAAAAAAAAAATATAGTACCTCAGTCTTAGTACTATCATAGTAATCACATTCTGCAGAGTTAAGGACTGGGCATTTGTATTTTGAATAAAGCTCTCAAAATCTCATGTACACCAGAGTGGTTTCTCTTCTAGCTAAATCATTTGGGAAGCTGACTTTGTCCCACTTAAAATTTTTGTTTGTTTATGCATTCATTTAGAATGTGACTTTATTTTACTTATAACCACACTGTGGTGGTTTTTGTTTTTTAATTAAGAAGGCATTCACCCTGGTGGTTCACTGGTTAAGAAAGTCTGTGCTTCCACTGCAAGGGGCACAGGTTGAATCCCTTTTCAGGGAACTAAGATCCCACATGCCACATGGCATGACAAACATCAAGCAAGCAGGCATGCATTCACATTATTAAAAGTCCTGTACTTCAAAACAGTGGCTTTAAACCAGCAGTAGTTTTGTCACCCAGGAGACATTTGGTAATGTCTGGAGTTATTTTTGATTGTCATGACTTGGGAATTACTACTGGCATGTAGTGGATAGAGGCCGGGGATACTGCTGAATAGCCAGGAACACCCTGTGACAGAGCAGCCACATGGCAGTTATCCAGGCCAAATATCAGTATCTAAATATCAGTAGTGCAGGAAGTTAAGAAACTAATTAATATAAGTGAATCATATATTATAATAAAATACTTTAAGAATAAATGATATAATTTTAAAAAAGAAACTCTGACACAAAGTTTTAATGATACTCTTCTTCCTCTAGGGGAGCTTTTTAGAATAGAGATTTCTGGGCTTTACTCAGACTACTCATTAAGAATATCTAGTTGCTAGGAATTTGGAGTCATATATTTATTGGTCAAGTAGTTTTTGGTAAATATGTTTAAGAATCTCATTCTTCAAAGAAGAAAAAGAAAAGAATACTCCAGCAGTTTCATTCCTGAGAGAGGAGAGAAATTTATTGTTATTTTACTTCTTCCCTCAGATCTTCCAAGTATGGTTGAAATTATCTGAGATTTTTCAATAAGTCATTTTTTAATATTGTGAATATTCTTTTTTAAGAGTACTTTGGCATTTGAATTAAGTTTCATAAGCTTATTACTAAGAATCATTTTGCACCTGCTTACTGCTTTCATTGATCACCTCTACTTCATTTATGCCACATGGTGCCATTATTTTTATTTATTTCACAGTTGTCTTCCAGTACTTCTAGCCCCTTTTCCAGGACTTCTTTTAGAAAGGGCGAATGAGTACTCTAGCTTTGTGTCCTTTACATGTCTAATGATATCTTTGTTCAATGAAGTATAAAAATCTTTGATCACAGTCATTTTTCTCTCAGAACATTGATATCACAGAAAGGTATCATATCATCTTAATATGGTCCCAAAGAAGTCTAAGCCATTCTATTTCTTTTTTAGGTGCCTTTGGCCACCTCTACAAATCCCCAAGAGTGATGCTTATAGAGTCTTTATTCTAAGTCCCTGAAATTCAGAATATTCAAGTGATCTGTTAAAAACAAAACTAGATCTTTTTATTTTATTCCCTGATATTAGATGATCCATGACAGTATGTAGACTGAAGACTTTTTTAAACTCTCGAAATTTAACTTCTGTGATTTTTTTTTCTTTTTCTTTTCCTAAATTTTTTTTTCCTCACTCCTTTTTATCCTTTTGAAATCTCTGTGTCAGCCCTCAAGATCTATCCTCTGTGCTGCCTTTTTTTCTCTCGTCATGTCTTGTCTCTTTATCCTTTTTCCTTGGAATCAGTACTTTTTGAATAAAATCCTGATGATTCTGAGGTACAGCCAGATTTGTGAAGCCCTGATATGAACGATCAGCAATGTCAGATGGAACAAGAGCCCATAACAGTTGTGCTTGTTGCTTTTGACTGCCTGATTCAGTCAGTAGCAGGAAATGATATTAGCTGTAATTAGAATACCGCTTTAAAATGAATTTACCTCTTTTTTAAATGCAATAAATTTGCATTTAGAATACTTCACTAAAATTTGTGTACACATATACACAGATGATAATTTTTATAAGCTGATAACATTATGTTTTAACATTTATTCCAGTATTATCTCAGAAGAAATGAACTGAAAAAATGTTTTTAGTAGAAATTTAGAAAAATACCATAATATAGAGAAAAGCTATTAAACAGTAATTTGTCTTCTCACAGATAACTATTGTTCACATATAGGTACATTTTATTTAAGTTTTATTTTTTTGCCCATTAAACTTAAGGCTGCTGAAATAACTAATACTGTTTCTGTCTTTCTTTGTATTTTTTGAACACTTTCTTCAAGATAATGGAAGTAAATGGACAAAATTTTGAGAATATAACGTTTGTGAAGGCCCTTGAAATTTTGAGGAATAATACTCATCTGGCATTTACTGTAAAGACCAACATTTTTGGTGAGTTTTGTTGTAAAAATCTATTTGAGCCCTTTTTTTGGTAATAGAAAAAGTTAATGATAAGGAGGATGGTAAAAATACTTAAAATATGTTCCCATCTAAGCTTTTTGAAAATTATAGGATCTTGAATGTTTAAATATAATATTCTGTATTCTAGAATTTTCATTTCTATTGTATTTAATTATTTTGAATTCTTAGTTAAAATAAGTATACAACTGCACTTAGTCATTTATGAAATGTCTNGTAAAAATAATTAAAATATGTTCCCATCTAAGCTTTTTGAAAATTATAGGATCTTGAATGTTTAAATATAATATTCTGTATTCTAGAATTTTCATTTCTATTGTATTTAATTATTTTGAATTCTTAGTTAAAATAAGTATACAACTGCACTTAGTCATTTATGAAATGTCTACTCAGTATTATGGACTGTACTTCGCCTGGAAATACTCAATGAAACATAGAAGTCATAGGCTTTTTTTCTTCTTGCTAACGTGCAAATCAGTCTATCTCTAGTGAAATAGCAGTATCAGTGCCAGTTAGCTATTTTATGGAAATAAATAGAGTAAAACATTTAAGTAATTAGTCAGTGAATTGCTGATTTTTAATAGCAATATACTCTGCCTTTCTTCGTCAAACTGTTGGTTCACTTCAGTTCAGTTGCTCAGTTGTGTCTGACTCTTTGCAACCCCGTGAACCGCAGCTCGCCAGGCCTCCCTGTCGATCAGAAACTCCCAGAGTTGACTCAAACTCATGTCCATTCAGTCAGTGATGCCATCCAACCATCTCATCCTCTGTCGTCCCCTTCTCCTCNTGATTGCTGAGGAAGGCTGTCTTATCTCTTCTTGCTATTCTTTGGAACTCTGCATTCAGATGCTTATATCTTTCCTTTTCTCCTTTGCTTTTTACTTCTTTTCTTTTCACAGCTATTTGTAAGGCCTCCCCAGTCAGCCATTTTGCTTTTTTGCATTTCTTTTACATGGGGATGATCTTGATCCCTGTCTCCTGTACAGTGTCAGGAACCTCCGCCCGTAGTTCATCAGGCACTCTTGTCTATCAGTTCTAATCCCTTAACACTTCCACTATATAATCATAAGGGATTTGATTTAGGCCATACCTGAATGGTCTAGTGGTTGTCCCCAATTTAAGTCTGATTTTGGCAATTTGGGCAGATCGTGTGNTCCGCCCATAGTTCATCAGGCACTCTTGTCTATCAGTTCTAATCCCTTAACACTTCCACTATATAATCATAAGGGATTTGATTTAGGCCATACCTGAATGGTCTAGTGGTTGTCCCCAATTTAAGTCTGATTTTGGCAATTTGGGCAGATCGTGTGGTTCATGATCTGAGCCACAGTCAGCTCCTGGTCTTGTTTTTGCTGACTGTATAAAGCTTCTCCATCTTTGGCTGCAAAGAATATAATCAATCTGATTTCAGTATGGTACTTTAAGTGTGTTTTGATTTTGTAACTATTTGAATTCAGCAAGTCTAAGCTTCTACTTTTAATCCTTTTTTTTTTTTAAGCTTTTGAAAAAGACTGCAACTTGGTTAGTCTTCATAGGATTTTCTCTCAAATTTTGAGAAGGGCAACAGTAAAAACAATATAACAGTTGGAAACTATCAAAGAAAATTTAAGGGTCTTTATGTAGTAAGAAGGAAGAAAATTCTCTACATTATTTAGGTTGAATTTTGAGAAATAAGAGTTGACTTTGAAAGCTCTGCCTGTGGAAAAGTGTGTGTGTATATGTATATGTTTCCCCCCACTTTGGCTTCTCCTAATACTGTAATACTGCACTTAGTCATAATGGAAAATGAAACATTTGGTGTTTTTCCTCTTTTTACTTGAGTCCCTTTTATTAAATGACATCATGCTACATTTGGCATATAGCAGTCTATTAGCAATTTCCAAAATTGTATAAGCTTACTTATTTTTAGCATAGTAAACCTATGCTAAAAATTCTTAGTTTTTGAATTTCCTAGACTTTGGGCTAGTATCTAGAAATACCAACTTTTAGGTTAAACTGAAAGGATTCTAATTTTGAAAAATATGGAAGCAGAGGTTATTCTGACACTTGAAGCAAATTAGTTTATCAATTCAGTTTCTGCAGCTCTGTTTCATAGGTTTAAAAACATCAATATCTTTTAAAGTTTTTTTGTTCCTGGCATATAATAATTATTAGCTAGTATCAAATGTGGTTGTGTATAAAAACATGGAGATAGTATAATGTAGTGATTAACATCATAGACCCTGGGAAACAAAATTGATCTGAAGGATGCAGGAGGGAGAGAAACCACAGCCTCCGAACTCTTTGAATAGTGAGAAACAACTGCCCAAAGAACCCTAGACTGAGTGTTGCAGAGCATGAGAGTTATGTGGTGCTACAGAAGGCGGCCCATACCCTCAAGACCTCCCTACTTGCCCCAGCCAGAGTGTAGTCAGCCAACATTCTCCCCATGCAAAATTCCGAAGAGTATCTCAAAGGAATATAAGTAAAACACTTGCTGAAATGAAGTATTTTAGTTTGGCTGTGATGTCTGTAATAAAGTCCCAGTAACTCTGGCATTACCATGAAAGATAGTTACTGAGAAAAATAAGTCTTAAGGTATGCAGAGACATATTTTAATGAAAAAGACAGACACTGAATAGAAGGAAAAGATGAGTTGAAGAAATCACCTTTATGGAACAAAAAAATACAAAATGCAATTGAGTACTATTCCAAGAGATCTAAAAGAAAATATAAAGAAAAGTATTTAGAAAACAATGGCAAAGGCCATGTCAGAATGAAAAATCAGGACGTGACTCCCAATTCAAAGAGCCACCTGTAATCTGAGCAAAATTAATTTAAAAAAGCTTGTCAACTTGCTATTTCTGGTGTTGATCGAGAACAACTGAAAGGGCTGGCTAGTGAAGAGCTACCTGTTATTAAACAGAGAAATTAGACCTCAGAAAGGTAAACTGGAGCCATTATCTGCTGCAGAGCATTTACCAGTACAATACAGCAATGCAGGGAAAGCAACTAAGAGCCTGAGCCTTTTTTTTTTAAGCAGTAGACTCCCAGGAAAAGGGCAAAGATTTTGAATCCTGCAGTTGCTAAGAGCACAGACTCTGGATGTGTCTGATCTGTTACCACTTGTCTAAGACTGTACCCTCCCCCTCAAAAGGATGTTTTTTCCCCAGGGCTATACTCAAGGCAACATGAAACCCGGATGTGAATATTATAATGCAGACCAAAAAGGACCCAGAAGAAGCCTGACAAGGGATGGGAGGGGAAACTCCTAAAGCTCAGACAGAGTTAGAAAATTCCCACAGGTTTTTTTTTTCCTTCCCCAACTCTTTTCCCATTCTCTCAGGCTCCAGCCTCCAAGCAATCCAGTGGCATTGCCTCACAAAATGTTCTTCACCCCTTAGTGGAGCTGTGGCTTCAAGAAAGCAAGGCCAAGGTCACTGCTTCCCCACCTTTTCACACCCACCCCCCGCGCGCCCCCCCACACACTGTCCTCTTCTATTTGGCCCCTGAAGCACTGCAGCAGACAGTTTGGAGGGCTAAGGAACTAGAAAGTATACCAGGTTGATAACTGACATGAAGGAAACAATCCCATAAAGTATGAAATCCTAGGCTCACCCACGTCCTATAGGTACATGAATCTGGTTCTATTTAGCATATCATGGACTTTGAGAACTGGCACAAGCAGACCTCTACTTAGGTTCTCGCCTGAGCACTAGGTGGTACAAAGTGGGCTCATCTGTATAGCACTGCAGTGGGTTTGAAAATTAAACACTGGACTGCAACTCACAGGAGGCTAAGCAAAAATACCCAGGTTGCAAATAGGACTCAGCAGTTTTAACAGTAGCAAGGAGTCCTCGTTACAGTTTTCTTTGTATTTATTTTGTATGGGGTTTGCTTAGCATTTGAATTTTGCATTGATGTTACTCATCAGTTTTCAAAATTTCATGGCCATTATTAATTACTACTGCCCCTCTTTCTTTCCTTTGCATGTGGGAAATCAGTCACTTAGATTAGATTTGTGTCCCAACTGTTTATTACGTTCTGTTCTGTTCTTTCTAACTTTAGCTTTGTGTTTCAGTTTGGATATTTTCTAATGACCTGTGTTTAAGAAAGTTACACCATTTTCTGCTGTACCCAGTCTGATGATAAATGCATGCCTTGAATTTAATTTTAGATATTTTTCAGTTCTGGAATATTTACTTGAATCTCTTATAAACTTCAGTTCTTTATTGCACTTCTTCATCTTGTAATCCATTTTATCTCTTTTCCTTTGTGTTCTTCAATGTAAAGATTATAAAATCGTTGTGAATTAACTCTAACATTTGGATTATCTTTCACTTTCTTTTTCCCTCTGGCTATTTTCTTTCCTTGAATCTTAAAATTTTTTATTGTATGCTGTACTTTGTATATAAAGAAACCTTAGTAGTAAAGTTAGTTATTTTTTCACAGATAGGATTTGCCATTTCCTTTGTTTAATCACGTAGAGTAAGGGGGAATTGAGCTGGGTCAGGCTGAGTTGCAGAATTACTTAGGCTCTGCCCATTGGTTTCAAGTTGACAGCGAACTTGTCATGTGCTTGAGGTAGGCCCCTTCTCTAGTGGAACTTTGTCTCTAAGCAGAGATGGAAAAATTTCACTCTGCTTTTTCACCCTTGTCTTCCCAACCACTTTCCTACCCTCCAGTCTCTTGATTCAGAATCTGGTAGCTTTGTCTCCTTTTTTTATAATTCTCTCCTTCAGAGATTTTGAGCCTAGCTCTTCAGCTTCCCACCCCAAGCCAATAAATCAGTTGTGTGTTTGTTGGTCGTCTCTCCCTGTTGTGTGACTTTGTTTCCCGAGTACCATGAGATTCTAAGAAATTTCCAGCCTCATGCCTTGTCTTACAGTAGAGGTATTTCATGAAGAGACGTGACACTGCTTTGGTGCTTCTCTGTGTTCCAGTTTTGTTGCCATTACTTGCATCCATCAAAGCTTCTTTTGCCTCTAGGAGTCCCTCTACCTGATCCTCACCTCCTGTTTATGTTTAGACTCAGCAAATGTCCCCAGAGAAGAAAACAGCTGGCAGTCCCTGTTTACCCTCTTCCTGCTCTGGAGTGTGCATTCATCTGTTCCTCCTACTTTCTGCAACTTTCTAACATCTGTAAATATCCCACCATTCAGATAATTTATGATGAGCATTTTAATTGTTTAGGAAAAGTAATACATGCATGTTTTAAAAATTATACTAAAGAAAGACATCCAGTGGGACCATATTGGGTGTACAGTGTGTTATACCTTTCCACAGTAGTTCGTACCAATTTATTTCTTTTAGAATTGTTACTGCATCAAATTCCATCACACTGTTACCATAATCTATTGACCTGGTGTTTCATGTTGCTGGATGTTTTAGGATTGTTCATAGTTTTTCCTATTTACAATGATGTAATAAATATCCTTTGTACTTATCTTTTATGTTTATGTAGATATAGATATAAGATAAATTTCTCTGAGTGGAATTACCTTTATAGTTACTTTGGTTTTACTTTCTTAAAGTTCCCCAATCTATTTATAAACTTCATTCATCAGTGTATAAGAATGCCTCGCAGTGGGTTTAATAAGCTTTTTAGTTTCTCATATTACTGCCTTTAATAATGAGGGAAGTTGAGCACCTTTTTTATGTGCTGCTAAGTCGCTTCAGTCATGTCTGACTCTGTGCGACCCTGTAGATGGCAGCCCACCAGGCTCCTCCATTCTGGGGATTCTCCAGGCAAGAACGCTGGAGTGGGTTGCCATTTTCTTCTCCAATGCATGAAAGTGAAAAGTGAAAGTGAAGTCGCTCAGTCATGTCTGACTCTTCGCGACCGCATGGACTGCAGCCTACCAGACTCCTCCGTCTATGGGAGTTTCCAGGCAAGAGTACTGGAGTGGGTTGCCATTGCCTTCTCCATTTTTATGTGTTAACATTTCTTTTTTACAAACAGTCTTTTTACTTGTCCATTATATGTTAAGTTATTCATCTTTTATTGATTTATTTGAATGTCTAATAAGTAAAGAAAAGTTTTCTTGTGTCTATAGGTTGCACATATTTTCCCCAGGTTGTCTTTTGACTTTCCATGTTCATTTGTTTTGGTTTGTGTGTGTAAATACATATACACATATATAGACACTAAGAAATCTTTAGTTTTTGTATAGTCAAATTTATTCAGCATTTTGTTTATTCTTCGGCACTTTCATCTTACGTTCATATATTATATCTAATATTGATGCTTAATGTTTTCTAATTATGTTTGTTTGCCATCCATTAATTTTTTTTCTCACTATTTTTTTAGTTTAACATAATCATTTCTTTACAAAAGATGCAGATTTTTAGTTAATATTATATATGTAAGTCCAATAAAGATGTAAACTACCTTGTATACTCTTGAATCACCTTACATACACTCTGCAGCCAGAGATAGATATCTGCTGCCCGCAAATTCCTGTTGCTCTTAGCAGGAAGTTCAAACACCTTACAATAACTTTTATCAGGCCCTTTTTCTTCCTTGTTCTTTGGTCATCTTTTTTCTTGAACTTTCCTTCTGCCACAGGTGCTTTAAACTTGAGATTACCTCTACCTAGAATTACTCCTCCTATTCCCTTTGCCTAGTTAAAGTCAACTCATTTTACTGATCTCTTCTTACAAGGTGACTTAATGAAGGAAGATTTTCTTTTTCTTGCTATCTTAACTAGTTCCTCTAGTTGTGTTCTCTCCAATCCATTTATCATTGACTGATTGTTTCATAACTGAAACAATCTGCAAACATCAAGCATAGTCTTCGACTATTCAAAGGTCAGTAAATATTTTTGGAATGAATCAGTATCTTGACTTTAGCTCTAAAGAGCGTTTTATTTTTATCACATGGCTTAAAGTGAATTAAAAAAAACAAACTGCATTGTTGTTGTTGTTCAGTTGCTAAGTTGTGTGCGACTCTTTGTGACCCCTGGACTGCAGGATGCAGGGCTTCCCTGTCCATCACCTTCTCCCAGAGCTTGCTCAAACTCATGCTATTGAGTTGGTGATGCCATCTAACCATCTCGTCCTCTTTCATCCCCTTCTCCTCCTGCCTTTGGTCTTTCCCAGCATCAGGGTCTTTTCTAATGAGTCAGCTCTTTGCATCAGGTGGCCAAAGTATTAGAGCTTCAGCTTCAGCATCAGTTCTTCCAGTGACTATTCAGGGTTGATTTCCTTTAGGATTGACTGGTTTGGTCTCTTTGCAGTCCAAAGGACTCTCAATAATCTTCTCCAAAGCCACAATTCAAAAGCATCAGTTGTTCAGTGCTCAGCCTGATTTATGGTCCAACTCTCACATCCAAATATGACTACTGGAAAAATCATAGCTTTGACTGTACAGACCTTTGTTGGCAAAGTAATGTCTCTGCTTTTTAATATGCTATTTAGGTTGGTCATAACTTTTCTTCCAAGGAGCAAGTCTTTTAATTTCATGGCTGCAGTCACCATCTGAAGTGATTTTTAGTTCAGTTCAGTTCAGTGGCTCAGTCGTGTCCGACTTCTTGCAAGCCCATGAATCGCAGCACAGCAGGCCTCCCTGTCCAACACCAACTCCTGGAATTCACTCAAACTCACGTCCATCAGGTTGGTGATGCCATCCAGCCATCTCATCCTCTGTCGTCCCCTTTTCCTCCTGCCCCCAATCCCTCCCAGCATCAGAGTCTTTTCCAGTGAGTCAACTCTCCTCATGAGGTGGCCAAAGTACTGGAGTTTCAGCTTTAGCATCATTCCTTCCAAAGAACAGAGCCCAAGAAATAAAGTCTGTCTCTGTTTCCATTGTTTCCCCACCTATTTGCCATGAAGTGATGGGACCAGATGCTATGATCTTAGTTTTTTAAATGTTGAGTTTTAAGCCAGCTTTTGCACTTTCCTCTTTCACCTTCATCAGCAGTCTCTTCAGTTTCTCTTCTTTCTGCCATAAGAATGGTGTCATCTACATACCTGAAGTTATTGCTATTTCCCCCCTGGCAATCTTGAATCCAGCTTGTGCTTCTACCAGCCCAGCATTTCACATGAGGTACTCTGAATATATGTTAAATAAGCAGTGTGGCAATATACAGCCTTGACATACTCTTTTTCCAATTTTAAACCAGTCTATTGTTCCATATCTAGTTCAAGCTTTTGCTTCTTGACCTGCTACGGGTTTCTCAAAAGGTAGGTAAGGTGGTCTGGTATTCTCATCTCTTGAAGAATTTTCCAGTTTGTTGTAATCCACACAAAGGCTTTAGCATAGTCATCGAAGCAAAAGATGTTTTTTCTGGAATTTTCTTGCCTTTTCTGTAATTCAGCAGATGTTAGCAATTTGATCTCTGGTTCTTCTGCCTTTTCTAAATTCAGCTTAAACATCTAGAAGTTCTCCATTCACTTACTGTTGATCCCTCGCTTGAAGGATTTTGAGCATTACTTTACTAGTGTGTGAGATGAGTGCAATTGTGTGTTAGTTTGAATATTGTTTGGCATTGCCTTTCTTTGGAATTGGAATAAAAGCTGACCTTTTCCAGTCCTGTGGCCACTGCTGAGTTTTCCAAATTTGCTGGCATATTGAGTGCAGCACTTTAATAGCATCATCTTTTAGGATTTGAAATAGCTCAGCTAGAGTTCCATCACCTCCAGTAGCTTTGTTTTAGTGGTGCTTCCTAATGCCTACTTGACTTTGCACTCCAGGCCATCTGGTTCGAGGTGAGTGATCAGACTATCTTGGTTATAAAGATCTTTTTTGTATAGTTTTTCTGTGTATTCTTGCTACCTCTTCTTAATATCTTCTGCTTCTGTTAGGTCCATACCATTTCTGTCCTTTATTGTG
>SJYV01052897.1:188149-259988 GCA_006410875.1 Neotragus pygmaeus | reverse complement strand
AGGTGGTCTGGTATTCTCATCTCTTGAAGAATTTTCCAGTTTGTTGTAATCCACACAGTCAAAGGCTTTAGCATAGTCATCGAAGCAAAAGATGTTTTTTCTGGAATTTTCTTGCCTTTTCTGTAATTCAGCAGATGTTAGCAATTTGATCTCTGGTTCTTCTGCCTTTTCTAAATTCAGCTTAAACATCTAGAAGTTCTCCATTCACTTACTGTTGATCCCTCGCTTGAAGGATTTTGAGCATTACTTTACTAGTGTGTGAGATGAGTGCAATTGTGTGTTAGTTTGAATATTGTTTGGCATTGCCTTTCTTTGGAATTGGAATAAAAGCTGACCTTTTCCAGTCCTGTGGCCACTGCTGAGTTTTCCAAATTTGCTGGCATATTGAGTGCAGCACTTTAATAGCATCATCTTTTAGGATTTGAAATAGCTCAGCTAGAGTTCCATCACCTCCAGTAGCTTTGTTTTAGTGGTGCTTCCTAATGCCTACTTGACTTTGCACTCCAGGCCATCTGGTTCGAGGTGAGTGATCAGACTATCTTGGTTATCTGGGTTATAAAGATCTTTTTTGTATAGTTTTTCTGTGTATTCTTGCTACCTCTTCTTAATATCTTCTGCTTCTGTTAGGTCCATACCATTTCTGTCCTTTATTGTGCCCATCTTTGCATGAAATGTTTCTTGCATATCTCTGATTTTCTTGAATAGATCTCTCATCTTCCCATTTTATTTTTTTCCTCTTTCTTCACATTGTTTACTTAGGAAGGCTTTATCTCTCCTTGCTCCTCATTCAGATGGGTATATCTTTCCTTTTCTCCTTTGCCTTTCACTTCTCTTCTTTTCCCAGCTATTTGTAAGGCTCTTCAGATAACCATTTTGCCTTTTTTGCATTTCTTTTTCTTGGGGATGGTTTTGATCACCACCTCTTGCACAGTGTTATGAGCCTCCATGCACAGTTCTTAAGGCACTCTGTGTATCAGATTTAATGCTTTGAACCTATTTGTCATTTCCACTATATAATTGTAAGGGATTTGATTTAGGTCATACATGAATGACCCAGTGGCTTTCCCTACTTTATTCAAGTCTCAATTTTGCAATAAGTAAATGATTTGAGCCACAGTCAGCTCCTAGTCTTGTTTTTGCTGACTGTATAGAGCTGCTCCATCTTCGACTGCAAAGAATATAATCAATCTGATTTTGGTGTTGACCGTCTGGTGACGTCCATGTGTATAGTCTTCTGTTGTGTTGTTGGAAGAGGGTGTTTGCTATGACCAGTGCATTCTCTTGGCAACACTCTGTTAGCCTTGGCCCTGCTTCATTTTATACTCCCAAGGCCACACTTTCCTGTTACTCCAGGATCTCTTTACTTCTTACTTTTGCATTCCAATTTCCGTATGATGAAAAGGACATCTTTTTTTAGTGTTAGTTCTAGAAGTTGACCTATCTTTGAAAGGTGACTCCTAAAGGTTTCCAGTTTCTTGAAGACAGAAAATGTGCTTTTTCATAAGCTTTCAATGTACTTTGGTAATGTGATATCTTCCTGGTTGAAACTTTCTAAAATGGTCAAGTCAATAATTAAATACCAAGCCGTTCATGTTGTTATGTTTCAGTGGCTTTCTCTACTTGAGTCTTACTAGTAAGTCCTTTAATGTTCTAGGAAACCATGGATTTAGTCCAGAAACAACAGAAAAGATGACAATTTTCTGTTTGAGATTTCAGTGTGTTTGAGATTTCAGTGGGTACATTTATATAATTTATAGCTTTTCTTTTATAAAGGTACAGAGTCATACTACTCATAGCTGTACTTCCTGTTAAGCTGAGGTCTGAGTCTTAGGTGGCTACAGACCTGCAAGTTCAAAAGTATGCAGCCACCATCCCTCCCAGGTATCATCAGTCTTCAGGAATATTGTCTTCTACTTTAGCATTTATCTTTTTAGTTGTTGTTGTTGTTGTTTTCCTTCCCCTCTAGCAGTTGATCTGTCTTCCTTGAGAACACATTTAGGACAGGACAGCCAAAAAATAACTATTGTGACATTAGTTAATGAAAAGCAATTCACACAGATTTTCCTAACTGGTAAATGAGATACCTAAAACTTCTAGATATAGAGCTTTATAAAGATTTATCTTTGTTTTAATCTCATCCCAGGGAGGTACAGGCCCTTTTACAAGGTGAAAAACTGGATCTCAGCAAAGAGATTGCTGGAAAGGCAAGTTCTCCACTGTGCTTGCACCCTCCTTGCTTGCACCCTCCTTGAGGATGAAATATAAACTAACTCACCAGACTTAGGATTGATAGAAAGTTACCTACAAATGCTTGGTTTTTCACTTCAGACCACTGTAGTAAATGCTTGTTAGTGACTTTCACTTTGCTGAGTGATTTAAGTCTCACAGATGTTACACTGAGGAAATTGTCATATATTACAAAATTTAATATTATTTGTTTCTGGTAAAAGCAGGTCCAGAAGGGCTCCTCCCCTCTTTTTCTATTTTGATGGTTAAAGTTTGCAAAATGAGGCCTGACTTGTAGTATTTACATCTCATCTCAAATGATAAGGGATAAAGTATAAATAATAGAATCTAAGTACCTTTTTCTATAAAATCTGAATTGATTAGAAATTATATTGTTCATTACCTAAATAGGAGACCTTGGGCTTTTGAAACATGCTGGCAATCTGCCCACTTCGCTTCTGTTTTCACCAGTGAATTTCTTTTATCACTATTGGTCAGCATCAGAATTGCAGTCAGGTATAAAAGATGAAAAGTGAATATAGCTGATTAATGAAGAGTGAGTGTAAATTTTATAATGCAATGAGATTTAATGAATAATGTTATGAAAGGTCAGATGATAGAAAAGAACTATGTTTATCTAAAGTTTGTCATTGATATAAAAACTTTCTAATGAGAAGAAATGACAGTGTTTTAAATTTATTTCCACAGTGTTCAAAGAGTTACTTAGTAGGACTGAACAAGAGAAATCTGGTGTTCCTCATATTCCCAAAATTGCTGAAAAAAAAAGTAATCGCCACTCAATCCAGGATGTACCAGGAGATCTTGAACAGACATCACAGGAGAAAGGAAATAAGAAAATAAAAGCAAATACTGTTTCAGGTGGAAGAAACAAAATCAGGAAAATTTTGGATAAAACACGATTTAGTATCTTGCCTCCAAAACTGTTTAGGTAGGTAATGACAATCTCTGTGATGTAGGCATGTTCCCATTGACTATAAAGTTTTTATGGAAAAAGGGAAGTTGGGTCACTTTTAGTTTTTATACAGCTATTGCATCATGCAATCTATAAGCAATCCATAAATAAGTAAGAATAAATTCTAAATGTCTCATCACTTCCATGAAGTTATCATTATTAGATTATATAGCCTTCCATTAACCTTGATCTGAATTTTAGAAAAGACTGTTCATTTTATTTTATGAAATCTTTTTTTTTTTTGGTATACTTTTGGTCCAGTGTCAGTCCCGTGATCTACAAATTTGGACATCTTAAAACTTGAGACACATTCACTGATACTATTTTTTTTTTTTTGTCTTTCAAATCTTTCTTTTATTGCACTATTTATTCCCTCTTGAATTCTAAAGCTAACCTTTTAAAATCTCTTTCTGTTTTCAAAACAAAATATCACCAAATCTGAGTAGAACCTCACGATTTTAAATGCAGATTAAATCCTTAAAATACTGATAAAATGAATCCAGTGTCATGATTGGGAATTACTTTAATACATATTATATCTGTGTATATTTTATAGTGTCCACTTTCTAAAGTAATCAGAAAAGTTAAAATCAAATAAAGTACTTAGCACATAGTAGTCACTCAATATTTGCAGAATTAAGGCAATGAATCAGTGAAAGGAAAGAAAGGTTATTCAAAGAAAAACTGAGTTTGGCTCTTGAGAGTACCTTGTACTGTGCCAGGTGATAATTACAGAGCTGTAAAGAGGTAGTACCTGCCTTTAGGGGATTCATAGCAGGAACCTTTTATTCTTCACACATTTATTATAAACTAGGCACAATATCCAGAGATAGAAATAGTGAAAGTAGAACAAGTTTTTTACCCTTGTAAGACCTGGTCATCTCAAACGGAAAATGAGCAAGTGGTCCATTACAGGGTGGTAATTATTTTGATACGTACAAACGCAGAAACAAGCTTGGTAGATTTGGGTAGACTGTGTTTCTCAGTGCATACCTAATGATGAAGCATGATAGGTAGGTTAGTGAATGACTTTGAATCTTATGCTAAAGATATGGACTTCATGTCATAATAGGGGGCCATCGAAGACATGTGATGTGGTAAGATTTACTCTTTGAAGATCTTTTAGCTGTGGTAGTGATTTGGGGTTGACAGTGCAACACAGTATAGCAATAACAGCAAGATTAATTAGGAACAAGGTGAATGTCAGCTCTTTTATTTAAAGATCTTTAAGAATTTCCTGATCAGAAAA
This sequence comes from Neotragus pygmaeus, assembly GCA_006410875.1. Classification (NCBI taxonomy): domain Eukaryota; kingdom Metazoa; phylum Chordata; class Mammalia; order Artiodactyla; family Bovidae; genus Neotragus; species Neotragus pygmaeus. The sequence continues at coordinate 255,540 of SJYV01052897.1, read as the reverse complement.
TGTTTCATCAGTTTTTATTTTCAACTCTGGGAAACGCATTTATTCTTCATTTAATTTGGAGCTCACAGAAAGTTGAAACATCCTGAGCTGTGTTCATAATGTTTCTTGTTTTTAGAAAATTTATTAGTCATTCTTTTTTGAGTGATTCTTCTCCTTGAGGCTTAAAAAAAATCATAACTTTAGCAAAATTATTTTAATATGAGCATACTGTAGTATGATAGCAGCATGGGAAACACTTTCATATAAGAATAAACTTTTTCTCACAAATGAGATTTCAATAACGAAATTATTAGAGGGACCAGCTCGCACTGAGGAGATTGGAGACAATTTGGGATGACCAGAAGTCTACATGAACACGCTGAGGAAAAGGGAAAGGAATGGAGGATCAGAAGGGAGAAGAATTCACACAGGGAGTTCCTCAGGAGTAATGCCCAGAGCTCCATTTCCAGAAGCCTTTGGGGTGTGTGATCTGGAAAACATGTATTTCCTGTGACAGAGTCTCGTTTTGAACACTTTGTGGCATAGTTGTGACCTGTGTCATCAAAAGCCAGAGAACACCGTGATTGCAATTAGTTTGTCACGTTTCCCCCAGCTATGTTCAGTTGTCAGGCATCTAAATCAATATCTCATCTCTACAGTGTTTCCTTCAGGAAGTGGGAATTGGTTACTCCAGTTGGTGTCTATCTTTGCCTACAGCAGGAGGCATGGAAATTGAGTTGGCTGGGAGCAGTCTTTTGAGTGTGTTCAAGCACTGTGTGTTTATATTAGGATCCCTCCAAAATGAAAGATCTAGTAAAAATTATTTTACTTAAACTCAGAGGAATTTTTGTTGTTAGTCAGCAAGCATTTATTGAGTCTCTCCCTTGTGGCAGCAGGAGTTTGTTGGCTGTAAATAAAATATGAATAAAATGCTGCCTTTGGGGAGTTAACATTAAACTGGTCATCTCTTCTAAACATAATGCTAATAATTTCAACTGTAAAAATACCCCCCCAAAAAACAGATTATTTTGGTAGCAATCATAACAGTTTTCTACTGGACCCTGTTTTGCAGGGAAAACGAATTTGTTTTAGGTTAGATACTTTGCATTTTTGAGAATATATGTCATATTTCTTGGTACTTAATCATTAGTTGAATTCAGACAACCTGTTTTGCTACACATACATGCACACACAGAGATCAGTAGAAGTTCAGTAGGCACAGAACACAAATGAGATGTTTTGCATCAGTAATAATCAAGAATAGGGAATTTACTGGTGGTCCAGTGGTTAGGACTCAGCGCTTTCACAGCCCTGAGACTCTGGCCCCTGGTTCAGCCCCATATCAGGGAACTAAGATCCCGCAAACTGCACAGCAAGGCCAAAAATTAAAATGATCATCGTCATCATTAGTTGTTCTTTATCCATAGTAAAATAAAATTGCAAAATTTTCGGGAGATGTCCAGCTACAAGAGACTGGTTAAATTAAATTGTGCTGTTTACTGTGAAATGACTAGAAGGAAAAAGGTTGATTATAGTTTTCTCTAAGTAGCTTTATAGATAAATTTTCCATTTCCTGCTTGCTTCCTTGTTTTTTGTATTTAAAATTATATTTGTTTTTTAATTAGGAAGAATTTTTCATGAGTTTAATTACACAGTTTTCAGTATGGCTTCTCTGTGTCTGGACTTTCTGGAATGGGCATTTGGCTCTGGCTTTTGCAGCACGAGAGTTGTCATAGAAATACTGTAAGAGAGAATGTCCGTATCTGTAAGAGGAGTAAAGATACTGAACATAAGGAAGGAGTAAGTAGTTGAGATAAGACTCAGTAATTCCCCAGATACCTAACCATGACATTTTAAAATGAAAGAATGCTCCTAAAATTACAAGTGGAAAAAAAGGTCTGATTTTTAATAATATCCTCAAATTAAGACATAGCAATGTGAATTTTCTTGGCCTGAAAATCAGGAAGTCTGATCTATTATTTTTTTAATTATAGCTTTTATTTTGTTTTCTTTAATCACGGATTGCCCAGTCAAGTATCTAATTCATTGTAACAGTCTCGGAAGTAGATTGCCTTGTTTGGTTATTAGAAAGTATTTTTTTCTTCTCCATTTATTGTTAGCTTTCATTCTGTGTTTGCTTTTAATATTGGTATTATTTTTGTTTGCAAACTGTTGATGTTTATGCAGCCTTTTTAGTTTCATACTCTGAAACTAAAATATACTTTTAAGTAAATTCGCTATCAAGAATTACTGAGGAATTTTTCAAAACTATCTTGTTTCTGTTACTGCATCATCTTCTCAGGAGACTGTTTTGGTAAGAAATGACATGTTTGCAAATAGGCATTATTTATTCAGCTTCCAAACAAGCATGGATATTTTGCCAATTAGATACTGTTTCATGTCATAGCATGGGTTGTACATAACATTAGTATAGTTTTCATTTATATATACTTGCACCTTAGTTACCATGAATTTGTTACCAGCTTTACTTTATTATAGCTTTTCCCATGTCATATCTATTGCTTATTAAAAAGCAAAAGTAATGTTAAATAACATCAGTAAGAGAGAAAAAGACTTTTAGTATTTCATGTACTTCTTAGTCTCTGTAATAAATTCTAGTTTATTGCAAAAGGGAAAAAAAAGTGAAGTCCCTCAGTCGTACCCGACTCTTAGCGACCCCATGGACTGCAGCCTACCAGGCTCCTCCATCCTTGGAATTTTCCAGGCAAGAGTACTGGAGCGGGTTGCCATTGCCTTCTCCGAGTTTATTGCAAGTGACAGCCAATTCCCTAAATAGTAAATTGTAACTTTTTAATATTGTTAAAATTGTTTAGACTTTGATTATTAGTAGAAACAGCTAATCTTTTTAACAGTTTGCTTCCTTGGATTTAGTTACCTATGTCCAAGAACTGGCAGGTTATTTTCAGAAATCAAAGAAAGACTTGTATTTTTAAAAATTCTTTATTATTTATGTAAAATATGAATTGTAGGGCTTCCCTGGGCTCAGTGGTAAAGAATCCACTCGCCAATGCAGGACACATGGGTTCGATTCCTGAATTGGGAAGATCCCCTAGAGAAGGAAATAGCCACCCACTCCAGTATTCTTGCTTGGAAGAGCCCATGGACAGAGGAGCCTGGTGGCAGCCTGCAGTCCATGGGGTTGCAAAAGAGTTGGACACGACCTAACAACTAAACAACAACAGCAGCAAATATGAATTGTTGCCGAAATATTTAAACAAATCTATAAAATGTGTGCGAAAGCCCCCCCTCCGTATTTTCTCTTATCATGAGCTGTTTAGCTCTGATCTTTAGGGATATACCCCTAATTATAAGGAACCAACTTAGCAGAAATAAAAATTTCTTATCAAATAAATTATTCCCTTTGCCTTATCATAAGATTAGACTGCATTCTTTCCCCCCAGGAAAGCATTTCCTCTCTGTAGTGCCTTTACCTGTTGTACACGTACTGCCCCCTCTGTTTTTCATTTGAATTAGGTAAAATCCTTTCTAGATATGTATTGTTCTGTTTTCATTTCAGTGAAAGTGCTACTATCTTCTAAAAAGGAGGAATCCTATTTTTCTCTGTGCCAAAATGTTCACCTACATTACTTTATTTAATCTTTGCCGTGGTGCTAGGGGATCAATAGTATTATTCACAATTTTAGATGAGGTAACCAAGAAACAAAGACATTTCCCTGAGGTCACACAGCTAATAACCTAGGTCTGTTTGACATAGCTTGCTCTTGAAACACTTAACTGCTTTTTCCCATGTTTTCATGCTTCTCCCTGACTTCTCTTTGTCTTATCCTGCCTCTCTTCCTTGTCTGGCTACTAACAGTCCTTTAGCTGTTTATTTAGCAATCCTCTAAATTCCATCTTGCATAGTTTTCTAATCTGTCTAAGTCCTATTTTTAACTCCTAACATATCTAGGAAGTACCCTATATTATTCAGATCTTTATCCATCCCAAGATCATAGGTAAGTATTTTGCAATAATTATTTGTATATGTAGCAAATACTGGGTAGAATGCTGCACTGAAAAAAAAAATATATATATATATGTGTGTGTATATATATATATAGAGAGAGATGGGAATTAATATTAACCTAAAACATTGATTTTAACCAGTGCTTAGAAATAAGTAGTATTTTGGTTGTTGATGCTAATGGAATCTACTTTTCACTGCTGTCCTATGTTTGTATAGAACTGTTTTGCTTATCCTGTGTTTTATAGAATTTGAGGGGTATCTAAACTTTAAGTTACAGGATTCTGTTTGGTTTTATTTTTTCTCTTCGTTTTAGAATTGCCTGTTTAACACCTCTGAAATATTTTAAAGGAAGGGTATTTGCTTAACATGGCCATTTAATAAATGTTACTTGTTTTTGAAACCTTTAAAGGGAATTAACTTTCAATGACTGGCTTTCTGCTTTGGTTTTGATCATGTCATCTAGGGAACAGCCAAATAATTAGAGTTGAGAGATCACACAAGAAATAATGCACCCTTAGAGTAAACTAGAGCCTGTAAAATTCTTTTTTTCTCTCTTTCTTGGTCGCCTTTTCTCTTCTGCTTTCTATTTGTCACATACTGCCATTGTTGTTTGCTGCTGTTCTCTGTATCATCTTCCTGTTTTCTCTTCTCTGTACTTGGTGGCTGAAGCAGTTCCCAGGTTACTCATATGTTTGAAGATCTATCTTACTTTGTCACTTGAGCCTAGCCTCCTTGTTCTCTACAACCTGCCATATTTTTGTCTTGGGTTCAGACCAACTCTATCCTTTGCCTCAAAGGTTGCCAAGCTTTTCTTTCGAAAGGAAGAACCTTGCAGCGGTGTGGCTGTGCATTGTTGGATACATATCTTAGTGTCTAATGAAGCTGGCAAATCTTAAGAACTTCCTATTCAGGTTCATTTTCTCTACCAAAACCAGCAGAAACTAAATACGAAATACAAGCATTTTTGTGTCATGTAGATCCCACCTTTGAAAAACACAGGAGTTAATTCATGTAAAATCTAAAGTTGGCCCTGCACACCTGTGGTTCCTCACATCTGTGGATTCATCCAGCCAGGGACTGTGTAGTACTGTAGTGTTGACTACCACTGAAAAATGTCCGTACATAAGTGGACCTGCTTAGTTCATACTTGGATTGTTCAGGGGTTAGAATTGAACTACCTAGATGTATAAATTAAATTGTATTTGAGTGTAATTATTAAAAAAAAAATTTAGTGTTGTTTTCAATATTACACCTGTCCTGTTTTTTTTTAATTGGTTATGACTTGTGCACAGAGAACAAAAATGTTTACTATTAAGGCCCCTCAAATACTTTAAAGTGATATGTGGCATTCTTTTGAAGTGATGGAGGCCTGAGCCAGTCACAGGATGACAGCATTGTGGGGACGAGACACTGTAGGCACAGTCTGGCCATAATGCCTATCCCTGGAACACTCTCGTCCAGCAGCCCGGACCTCCTCCAGCCTACCACCAGCATGCTGGATTTTTCTAATCCCTCAGGTAATTATTGCTTATTTTAGACAGCCATATTTGTACTGAATAGATAAGTAGATGGTTGAGCCATGTGTAACAAATACTAGATTTACTGGCAGCCCTCTTTTTTCACCTCCATATTTTGACTTAATGCAGAAACATTAAAAAGATGATGTCTTTTTCTCTAAACTGGAGTGGTGGTGCTTTCAATATGAAAGAGAAGTATGTATCTTTTGGTAACCCTAATTGAAGCAGTGGATGAAAGCAGGGATATTTCTTCTCAATCAAGAAACATGTTACCCAGAGTGTGGAAAGGAATAAAGCAAATTACTTTAATCTAACTTGTCTCACTTAACTTCCTCTGTGATGTACAGAAATATGTTAACCGTTTTTTAGAAACACTGATTTTTCTCTCCACTACCTGCAGCGTTTTTGTTACATCCAATATTGTTAAAGTACTGTAGCATCTTTTTCATTGATGTTCCGACTTTCGGTGTGGGGCATCGAGTTTATTTTTCTGTATCTATTCACGCTCAGAGGCAGAAATTGTCATTTAACTGTGTAACCTAAAATTTCTGTATAAGGATGGAACATTTTGAAGAATTATTTATATATCTACTCTTTGAGTGGGTTTCAATAAAAGACACATACAATTAAAAACTGAAGCATATATTTGATCCAAGGAGAGGAGAGAAAAAGCACCTCCTCAAAGATGCATATGGTTGTGATCAGCTTCAGTTAAAGCTCTAACAGCTAGTGGGAAAAGGGAGGAATTCTGTTATTCTTCACTTGTTTCGAGAGATTCCTAGGCCCAATGATCTGTCTTTGATACATCCTACTCTCTACGTGACTACCAGCATCCTTTCTAGAGCAGTGGTCTCCCAACTTTTTTGACACCAGGGACTGGTTTTGTGGGACACAGTTTTCCCATAGACCAGGGAGCAGGGATGGTTATGGGATGATTCAAACACATTGCATTTTTGTGCACTTTATTTCTGTTATTACATCAGCTCCACCTCAGCATCAGGCATTAGGTTTTGGAGGCTGAGGACCCCTGTTCTGGAATGAAGGTTTTAATGAGCTGTTACTTGACTTAGAAATGTCTAGTGATTTTTATTTATTCTGGATTCAGTCGTGAGATGGAAACCACCCCATGTATTTGATCAGAAGTTAATATCAGATATTGTTACCAAGTATAAACTGTTTTACATTAAAAGATAAGAAAGCAAGCACTAAAGTGTCACAGTTAGGAAGCTGCAAAGTGGATTCAGCTTCTGGTGCATGAAGGAAGTGCCACCACCAGGGTGAAGGAGTATCGTTTGAGCGATACAGGAGCCACATACCCACATGTAAGAAAATAAGGCAGCAGGTCGCGTCCTGTAACCTTGCAGTCTACCTCTGGTGCACCCTTTTGGCAAGAAAAAAATATGGTTTGCAGAGTCCCAGCCCCATTGTAGCAGGGTAGTTGTAGGTTTGGAGCCTAAACACAGTAACTTAATAACAGTTGGTATCCAGTTTTTACAGGATAATTATAAACCCCTTTTCTAGCCTCCTGTTATACCATTCTCCAAACTGTTACCTCTCTGTCTGTCTTGAGCATGGGACGTACCTTCAGAATTCTCTTTCTGTGCATATATTGTTTGCTACCTCTGGTTTTTTCTCCTTGCATATCCCAGGAGATTTTTATTATTCCTCAGTGCTGAGCCCAAGGGTTGCCTCATCTGGGGATCTCAGGTCCCTCTGATGCAGAATTGCTCTCTCCTTTTTTAGCACATTATCATTGTCTGTCTGACTTTGTCCTATGGTAGTATGGGAATTTATTTCTGTGTCTGTGTGCGTATGTTCCATAGCAGTATTTCTTAAACTCCATTCACAAATAAAATTTTAAACACTACCAAAGCACAAACCAAATATTCATCTGTACTTTCATAAGACAAGTGTTTAGGGATGTATGATTTATAACTTGATGGACTTAGAGTTATTGATATATATTTGTATTTTTGCCACTGGCATATTTAGAAGTGAGGCAGGGTGGGAGGTAAAGGACGGGTAGAGGAGGGAGGAGAGAGAGAATTTGGGGATTTAGCGAGGGAAATGAAAGAAGTTGGAATTATTAAAATTTAGAAACTGTAAACCCCATGGCACTGAAGTTCTGATCTCTGAAGAGGATATACTATTCAAGATTGATTGCATAATTCCTTCTTTGAGAACATGTTGAAAGAGTTGGAGATGCCCTTTTACTGTCTGTTCAGAGAAAGTCAGTCTGCAAAGCTCAGTCTGCAGCCTTTGTCCATATCAGCAATATGAATGAACACATATAAGAGGAATTTAACTTAAAATTATATTTTTAAATCTCCAAATGAGCAACTTTATTTAAAGCCTTTTGCAGTGCTGTTTATATTTATGGTGAATAAAATATTTATTACCAATTAATTCCAAATTCAGCTTGGTGAATCATAGATGACAGCACTGAATTTTAGGTTAGCTGTGTACATCACATATGTATATTGTAGTACATGTGTGACATCAGCCAAGTATGACTAACTTTTACCAGTCTACATCTCAGTTATGTTTTTGCTGCATATTTTAAATTGTTATTAGAAAGTAAGGACAAAGCTACAGAACTGTTTAATACTTTGCTTTTGTTTGCTGACTTTTTTGTGGTTTTGCTTTGTTTTTGCTGCCTACAGCTGTTGGTTTGTACTGTAAGTATCTTGAAGGCTACAGTATTTTTTTGCTTATGTTTGTGTGTAATGTTTTACTATATGATTAAAAGTCAAATGGTACAGAATCGAATGAAATAGGAAGCGGAACTCCATACACTTCAAAGGTTGCCAGTGTAAACTGGCATATATTCTTTTAGCCATTTTCTTTGAATATAGATGTCTTTTATACCCATTGAATCAGAGTATACATGCTGTTCTATAACTTGTGAAATGTGTTTCAGAATTTTCGGGTTTAATGCAACATGAGGCCTCAAATAATTCAGAGTGTAGCTAAAAGGATTTGAAAACTGATTTTTTTTCCCTAAGTTTGCATGTGGAACTTTTTGCTTACTTTTTTTCATTTAACAGCACAAACTTTTAATTTGACATCTTTAATATTTAGTAAACTTCATACTCATTTTGCATTGCAAGTCTGAGTTATTTTAACTAATTTTTAATTGTAAAAGAACATCTATTACAGTTTTTATTTGCAGAGAAAGGATAAAATAGAAGTCTCTGCTTTCCAGATTAATAGTTGTTCGTTTGCTTCTATATCCTTTCAGAAATTTCAGAGCACATAAATGTATGTACTGTTTCTTTCACCCCAAATGATATAATTTCTTTTCCACTTAGCCCATTTCACCTAGTAATATACCCTAAATGCCTTTCTGCAGCAGGATGTAATCTGCCACAATATCTTGAACATTCTGTTTAACCAGTTCTGTTTTAGAGGATGTTTGCCTAAACCTCTGGGATTATATATCTTTACATGCTTTAGATTTACATTATTAATATACTTTAAATTTTGTCAAAAATCTTGTCATAAATGTTTCTTTCTTGTTATATAAATATCTATGAAATATTATCTATTTTCTATCTAAGTTCCTCCAGAACTTAAAATATTTGCTTTTTGACCCTTCATAGAACGAGTTTGCCAGTCCTTAATCCATATCATTATACTTGTACCTTGTGTTTGCTTTGTGAACTTTTTACTGTATGGATTGTCTTATTTACTTCATTATTGTGTCTTTCCTTGAGCCACCACCTACTCTCTTGAATATAAGCAAATCTCTGCAAACAGAGACTTTGTCCATCTCATTTGTTACTTTCGCTTTGTCATCTGGAACACTGACGATGTAACGAGTACTCCATAAATACTTGTACAGGGATTGACAGTTTAAAGCAGAATGAAGAGATATTCCTTTGTTTTTTTTTGTTTTTCTTTTAATGGTCATCTTTAAATACCTAAAAAGTTCTTCCATTTTTAGTATAATCTCAGGGTCAGACACTAAAAATGGAAGAACTTTTTAGGTATTTTAGATGATCTTTAAAAAAACACAGCAAAAGACTGCCTCTTCATTCTGCTTTAAGTTGTTAATCACTATACAGATATTTATGGAGTACCTGTTACGTCATCAGCAGACTACTGTCAATGGGGTTGCAAAAGAGTCACACGACTTAGCAACTAAATAACAACAGGATCAAAACATGTGTCCTTATCTCACTTTTACATTTTACTTAACACTAGAATTTTTGCCTTGGGTTGAAAGTATGGATATATGTGAATTTCAGTTCTTGAATTCATTTACCTATTATGTAAGAATTTTAGTATGGAATATTAATCATAAGACTAATAAGTGCTGTACTTCTCCAAGATTCTTTTTAAATGTCTGTTTTCCTTACAGGATTATATTTTTATGTGTATTTTAGCTTCATACCTAAAATTTGAAATGATTAGATCATTTTTGTTCTTGATTCAACTTTATTCTAACTTCATATTTATCATTTAACTAATCATTTAATGTTTGAATGTCTGCCGTGTTTCAAATATTATGTTTAGTGTTAATTATGGTGTCCTCCCACTAATACTTTTGTGAAGAAAATATATGTATTATACAGGTAACCGTTCTAAAATGGAAAGAGAGATTTACCCCAACACTGATATCAGTGTGGAGATATTTTTTCCTCTAATGTGTCTCAAATTTTCAAATTTGGTTTTCAAAATTGGCATTTATTATCTTGGCAAATTCACCAGGATTTGGGTTATGTAATATCCTTTGGGTAATTCCATTTGCAGATCTGTCCTAGAGCTATCCATTTATGATGCCTGAATCCTTCTTATATGACTATATGACAGTTTGTCCTTTGCATGTGAAACAAGTGGTTTTAACAGTGTGAATATAAGAGAATGTAACAGAATACAGCATTTGGAAGGATGCACAAGGTTCCTTCCTTGATGTCGTAGTATGTTAGCAGCAAGAGAAGAAATGTGTGCAAATTCCCAATCTGTCTGAATAAATTTCTCTGAAAAAATTAATAAAAGGAATCAGAGCATCTTCTCATTCCCTCATAGTCAGCCAGCTTGGCTGGCAGATGCTCAACCCCCAAAAACCTAGTAAACAAATGTACCTCTTAAGCTCTGGAAAACAGAGGCCTATTTTTGTGAAGAGGATAGGAACAATACAGATAATAATAGTAGTTGTTTGACATCTTTTATTGGGTTAAAAGGGATAATGAAACTCATGTCCAGTGTCTTTCTTTTGGAAAACTGAAATTTCCAGCTTCCTAGAAACTAGCCCAGAATAGAGAAGCAATCTTGTTAGCATGCCATAAGAGCCTACCTTATGCCTGTAGACTTAGAAACCTGATAATGTCAGCAACATCTGAGGGACTGACTCATTTTCAGAGATGTATGAACAGGAGGCAAAGAGGTGTTTGGTGACTCAGATCTTTGCATACTTCAAAAAAAAGCAGTTTGGTGCATATATCTTACAAAAGGGGCCTGAATAGTTGAAGCATTGTGCTTCCAATTTGACAGTAAACCCAGAACATTCAACATTTGTCAGCTAAGAATCCTTTTCCTGGAACTGTATTCACATGTATTCAATTGACTCTTCCAATACTGGGAGTCAGTCTTTATCTATGTGTGGTAGCCTCACTGCGAACTTTATTCTGTGAAATTATTTCCTCATACATCTGTTTCATTACTATTTGGCTACCTCATGAGAAGAGTTGACTCATTGGAAAAGACTCTGATGCTGGGGGGGATTGGGGGCAGAAGGAGAAAGGGACGACCGAGGATGAGATGGCTGGATGGCATCACCGACTTGATGGACGTGAGTCTGAGTGAACTCCGGGAGATGGTGATAAACAGGGAGGCCTGGCGTGCTGCGATTTATGGGGTCGCAGAGTCGGACACGACTGAGCGACTGAACTGAACTGATGCCTCTGGTGGTTTTGAGACAAATTTGTAATTTTTCTTTTCCTGTTAGATTTACAATGTATACAATGCTAAGAAGGTAATGCTACACAAACAGTATACAGTGACTTGAGCCACCGAAATATCCCTAGCTCACTCCCATTACACACATGATATCCACAATAATACATTTTTCCTAATTAAAAATGGAAGAAATTTTTGTAATTTATTATCATGAGGATATATTTAGCAGTTGTTTCTGTTGTAAAATCACTTTTCAATTTAATTATGTTAAAAATTAGCCCACTGTCATCATATGGGCTAATTGTTCAGGTAGCTTTAGCCAATGCCATATGAATAGAAAAAGCAGTAACATAGAGTAGGAGGGGAAAATATCATTATTTACATGTACGTATTACATGAACATTTATTTTAAAGTAGGATTAATCTACTAATAGCAAACATCACAAACACTGAGATTTAAGCACATGAATATTTTAAATTTTCCTGTGTTAAAATATATAAATATAAAATCTGAAAAGACATTGGCCATTTTATAATAGATTCTATTGGCACCTAGTATAATTCAGTAGGAAAAAGCATAAAGAATAACAAAAAATATTTTTAAAAAGGAACAATGTTTCATTAAACCAGTGAGTTTCACCATGAACCAAAGAAGTGAAATACAAAATAATGACACATTTTTGGAGGGAAGAAATGCATAGGGCTTTCAAAATGGAAAAAAAAAAAAATCATAAACAGTTTTGATAAGAATGTGACTAAAATTGCTGTCTTTATACCCTAGGATGATAAAACATTATAATGTTCTGAGAACAGTTCAGAAGTATATTTCCAAAACTGTAATGGTATGCATGCCCTCTAACTCAACATTTCTCTTTGTTTTGGATTTTCCCTCAGGAAATAAATCAGATGGACTACAAAGGTTTATCTACAGGGGGAGTTTGAGATGGAGGGAAATTATTTATTATAATGTACTTATGATAAAGGAATGTGATTAAGGATTTGATTCATTTCAAATTATAAAATACAGATTGTGGAGTCCTATGCCTCCATAAAAAATTTTGTTGAAGAATATTTTATGACATGAAATGTTTATAAAAATGAAAATTTAATGGCTTTCAAATCATATACATAGTTTGGCTTTATTTTCTTTTTCTTGGTGTTTTTCTGTGAACATACACTACTATTTTGACACCAGAAAAGATACATTGATTTATTAATAAGTGCAGCTATGATTTCTTTTAACATCCTTGAAAGAGAAATATATATTTAACTGTTTAGAGAGATCATTGTTTTCTAAATTATTTTTTGAAGAGTTTGAGTCATTTTCTGTAAAACAACAGAATACTGTTTTGTATTTATACAGATATTCCTGATCAAGTTATAAGAGTTTTCAAAGCAGATCAGCAAAGTTGCTACATTATCATCAGTAAAGACACTACAGCTAAAGAAGTTGTTTGTCAAGCTATTCATGAATTTGGTTTGACTGGTGCATCTGACACATACTCTCTCTGTGAAGTTTCTGTTACTCCTGAGGGTGTTATAAAACAGAGAAGACTTCCAGACCAATTCTCCAAATTAGCTGATAGAATTCAGCTCAATGGAAGGTGAATGTGCTTATTAATAAATGTACTCATTTTTGCATGTGTTTTTGAAGATTCCATGTTAAAAGACATAACGTTAAATAGGAACATCATGTTTTAGGGCCACTGAGTTCTCTCTAAAATTAACATAGTATTTTTCTTTTTTTAAGCCTTCTATTGTCTCCATAATTATGTAAATGGAATCTTAAGGGTATTAGCACTCATAAGTGCTACCCAGAAGTGAGAGAAAGGATAAAAATGTTTTAGCCATCCTGCTAAAATAAAGTCTTTGAACCAATGGTGTAGTCCAAACTCTGTTTTTCACAGAGGGAGATGATACATCTTTATTATATGTATCTGAGTAATATATATGTATGTTAATTTATACATTTGCTTTTTAAATGATCAGTATGTACTTTGGGGAAAAGAAACCATAGTTTACATAATTCTTTTAAGTACTTTTACTTTTATGAATATATGAAAACTCTAAAAATGTTTTAAATGTGCTCTGAAAACTATTTGATCAACTTGAAGATGGTTTCAGTAACATTTGTTTTTTAGTGATTTTTTCTGGCAATAATACAATCTTTTTAGTGAACCCAGATTCATATGTAGGATGAGATCCTTAGAAACCTTAAAATGACAATCCATCGTGGTTGCTGTTCAGAGAGAATAGGTTAACTCTGCTTTGGCTGATTGTATGTAGTGGTTAAGGGCATGGATCCTGGAGCAAGACTGCCCAGATTCAAATCCCTGGTCTGGCTGTGTGATCTTGAGCAAGTTATTTAGTTCCTCTGTGCCTGAATTTTCTCATCATAAGATGGGATGATATTAATAGAGCCAACCGCAGAGGAATGTTAAGAGAATTGAGGTAATAAACAGAACATGATTAGATCTAATTATACTATCTACAGGATGAGTCTCAGCTCATTGTTTATGGCAATCTCTTAGGCATGTGGATAGTTAAAAGGGAGAAGAAAAATAAATATAGTTCCTTGACAGTATAAAATAGATGGACACAAACTCAGGCTTAGATCAAATTGTATATTATTAATAGAAAAGAATGAAGTAAAAACCACTTGTGATACAAAATGTAACATCTTCTGCAGCAACAGTTCTGTAGAAGATATTTCCTATTTATAAATTCTTTACTTGTCTCTTAGCTTTTAAGTGTCGTAAAATTGTTGATCTAAAAAGATGAAAGGCAAATGAAGATCTTTTTTATGGCTACCAATCAGTGCCATTTGCTGGAATGAAGTTTTGGATTTATCAAGGGAGAAATCAGTAGTGGATGTTTCCATTCTGTATGGGTTTTATTCTTCTTTGCTTTTCTTGAAAATTAAAAGTTAAGGAGAAAGTGAGCGCAGCAACACCTTCCAAATAGAACTGTAGACAGTCTTGATTCAGGAGTTTACTCATGCTGTCCAGGAACAAGTATTTTGTATAGTACCTATTATGTGTCCTGCATCCTTATAGAGCCCTCATTAAAACTTTGGTTCTCAAGAGTATACACATGATTGTTCACACAATATGTGAATAATTTCTTAAAATCATTAACTTTTACAGTGTAATCAACATTACTTTTACACTTTAAATTCATAGATGTTAAATGGTAGAATAAGAGAACAACTTCTTCAAAGTCTTCTCATTTAAAATGTTAATTTTCCATTTTATCTTTAAATAAATATCCTGCTGTCATTTCTGACAAAAAGTCATTAACAGTATAATGATGTTTTGACAACAGTGATAAAGAGGAAAAGTGCTCTTATAAATGTGAAATCACTTGTAAAAGCAATTTTTTCCTTTTAGGTATTATTTGAAAAATAACATGGAAACAGAAACCCTATGTTCAGATGAAGATGCTCAAGAACTAGTTAAGGAAAGCCAGCTATCCATGCTACAACTAAGTACTATTGAGGTGGCCACTCAGCTGTCAATGAGGGACTTTGATTTATTTCGTAATATTGAGCCTACTGAATATATTGATGACCTTTTTAAGTTAGAGTCCAAAACAGGAAATACTCACTTGAAAGAATTTGAAGACATTGTAAACCAAGAGACATTCTGGGTTGCCTCAGAGATTTTAACTGAATCAAATCAGCTGAAACGAATGAAGATTATTAAACATTTTATTAAAATTGCACTTCATTGTCGAGAATGTAAGAACTTCAATTCCATGTTTGCAATAATAAGGTAAGTTTGTACAAATAATTTCTGTATGATTTTGTCTTGATACTTAACTTGAAGCTGGTTTTCTTCTTAGGTATTAAATGAGCAGGAGAAGAAAAGTTCAATGAATATATTTTTATGTAAGTGTTGTTAGATTGAACATATTTTCCGTTTTGGCGATTCTGGTTTTTTCTCCTTTTGTTTCTTCCATCTTTCAGTCACTTAAACAATTTTGGTAAGTATGGGTGGTTCCCTGCCCAGTGTTCTTCATTTCTCCCCTGTGAGGGATTATATCTTCTTGGATATATGCCCGATACCTGGTCTTTATCATCAGATTTCTGTACTGTGCATGAGGCATTACCTGATTCACTGTGATTTGACATTGAAAAATCAATGCACTACAAATTATTGTTATTAATGCACTAATTTAAAACTGCTATTTTGAGGTGACCACAGCAGCAACAAATAATAACGGTAACCATTTGGTGAGCTCTTCCTGTTTCTCACAGACTGTATGAGGTATCATTGAATGTGTTCCCACTCAGACAGGATGGGCCATTAGAATTATGAAAATCCTTCAAAGTTTATAAACCCAGGAAGTGTGGGTGGTTACATGAGCTTCTAGGAACCTTCCTCCTTCTTTTCACTTATGAGAATCTAGGTGTAGTTACTTTATTTTCTGACCCTCATCCAGCACAATGCTGATCACACAAGGATTCCTCCTGAAACAAGTTTAATTTTAAAGGTGGACGGTAGTAGTAATGTGATCATTTTAAAGGTCATGTACTTGTATATGGTAGCATAATAACTACTGTAACTAATCCCATCTGTGCACACTCTCCCAAAAATTAATTATGATTTCTTTCTAGTACTCACAAGAGATAAAATTAAAATCTTTATAGCAACTTTTAAATCATAAATCTGTCATGGTAATAGAAAATTCCTTCATGAAGCTTAACCAGTGGATGCAGTAGAAATAAGACATTGTGGAACAAGTGTTGAATAGAGATTAATAGAGTGGCCTTTAGAATCAGGTGCATCTGTATTTGAATCTTGCCTCTTCCATGTGGTAGCGGTGTGTGAAGAGAAAACTGAAGACCAGTTTCTCATTTGTGGAATTCAGGACTTATACCACCTACCTCACAGATTTTAACAGCTGAGTCTAAAACAAGGGAACACAGATGCCATTGATAAACAATTAGAAGCTAGAAATTGAAACTGTTTGTATAGGAAACATGGAGTAAAGAATCTGAGAGTTCAGTTCAGTTCAGTCGCTCAGTTGTGTCCGACTCTTTGCGACCCAATGAATTGCAGCACGCCAGGCCTCCCTGTTCATCACCATCTCTTGGAGTTCACTCAGACTCATCGTCCATCGAGTCCATGATGCCATCCAGCCATCTCATCCTCGGTCGTTTCTCTCTCCCCCTGCCCCCAATCCCTCCCAGCATCAGAGACTTTTCCAATGAGTCAACTNGGCTAAAAACCATATCTTAGAGGTCATCCTCAAGGTGAGGGTAAAAAAGTGAGTCCAACGAAAGAACTAGAGTATTAATACAAGAGATAGTAGACAGCATAGTTATGATAGTGTCATTAAAATCAAGGAAGTCGAATGAGAGAGGACGGTGGAGAACAGCCCCAAGATGGGTATAAAAAAGGCCAGACATCTGGTTAGGAAGCTTTGTTTTGGTTAGGTTGGTTTTGTTATGAAGAACATTCAGTTCATGTGAAGTTAATTGCTTAGTATTCCTACATTTTATATCACAATGCATTACAAGATATAAAGGACATATTAACTTTACAGCTGAGATGGAACAGGTGAATCAATCACCTATGACTGGAATTTATAGCATGTTATATTTATTTGAGTTCTCGTTTTCCTAAGCCTAGCCAAAGAATTATCAGTTTTATTTATTGTTTCTGATAACTTTTTCTTAGTTTCATTGATCTTTTCTGTTGTTTTTTTCTGATCTCTTATTTATTTCTACTCGGATTTTTGTTATTTCTCAAATGGGCTTAGTTTCTCCTTTTTCTTGTTACATATGTTAAGTAATTTATTTGAGGAATTTGTCATTATCAGTTTAGGTCCTGGAACTGCTCATTATCAGTTTAGGTCCTGGAACTGCTCTTGAAGTATCCCCCAGATTTTAATTTCCCCTTTGATTTCTCTGACCCATTGTTTGTTCAAGGAAGTGTTGTTTAATTTCCATATATTTGTAGATGTTTTATTTTTCCTCTTGCTGTTAATAACTAGTTCACAAATTGCGGTCATAAAAGATAGTTGGTATGATTTCAGTCTTCTTAAATTTGCTGAGACTTGTTTTTGGCCTACATGACCTAACCTGAAAAATGTTCTGTATGCTTGAGAAGAATGTGTGTTCTGCTGGTATTGAATGGAATACTCTTTATGTATCTGTTGTTCAGTCACTCAGTTGTGTCCGACTGTTTGTGACCCCATGGACTGCAGCACGCCAGGCTTCCCTGTCCTTCACTGTTGCCCGGAGTTTGCTCAAACTCATGGCCATTGAGTCGGTGATGCCACCCAATCATCTCATCCTCTGTCGACCCCTTGGCCTCTTGCCCTCAATCTTTCCAGTATCCGATAGGTCCATTGATCTAGAGTATGGCTGAAATCCACAGCATTTCCTTGTTGGTATTTTTGTCTGGGTGATTGATGCATCGCTGAAAGTGTGGTGTTGAAGTCCCTTGCTATTGCCCTATTGGTTTTTTTCTCCTTCAGATCTGTTGGTATTTGCTTTAAGATATTTAGGTGCTGTGCTGTTGAGTGCATACATATTTACATTTGTTATGTCTTGCTGAGATGGCCCCTTTATCAGCATGTAATGAGCTTCTTCACTCTTCTCTTTTGATTTCCATTTGCACTGAATATAGTTTTACATTTTTTCACTTTGAACCTGATTGTATCCTTTGGGCTGAGCTGAGTAGGCAGTATATAGTTGGATTTTTTTTTTTTTTTACCAGTAATTGTGCCATTTGATTAGAAAATTCAGTCCACTAACATTTAGAGTAATTTTAAAAAATTATTTATTCATTTATTTTTGGTTGGACTTAGTTTTCTCTGCTACTTGCGGGCATTCCTGGTTGCAGCACGTGGGGGCTGCACTTTGTTGCAGTGTGTAGGCTTCTCCTTGTGGTGGTTGCTCTTGTTTCGGAGCACAGGCTCTGGGCACGTGGGCTTCAGAGTTGCAGCACCCAGGCTCAGTAGCTGGAGCCCATGGACCATGGGCGAGCAGTTTTGAGTGGCTGAGGCTCACGACTCTGGAGCGTGGGCTCAGTAGTTGTGGCGCTGAGGCCCAGCCACTGTGCAGCATGCGGAATCCTCGCAGACCAGGCATCAAATCCAAGTCCCCGCCACTGGCAGGTGGATTCTTGCCCACTGCACTACTGGGGGGTCTTAGAGCAGCTATTGCTATGTATGTGCTTCCTGCTGTCATTGCACTGTTTCCTGGATGTTCGGTAATTCCCTTCTTTCTTCTTTACCCTGTTGCTATGTTCCTTTGTGAACTGATACTTCTCTCTTGGTTGGTATGCTCTGATTTTCTTTTCTTCACCTTTAGTGAATCCACTGTGGGTTTTTGCTTTGTGGTTAGTTACCATGACACTGACATGAAACCTCTTAGAGATGTAACAGTCTATTTGACACTGATAAAATTCCAATTACATACAACTCTACCCCCTCTTTTATGTTTTCAGTGTCACAATTTGCCTTTTTATGTAGTGTATTCATTTGCAGATTTTAATAGCAAGTGTTTTTTATATTTCTCATCATTTAACCTTTTTTGTCTAGTGGTTAATATGACATCATATTTCATTGTTGAGAGTATTTTTTAACCTAACTGTATACTTAATGTTTATCAGAGCGTTGTACATTTTCATGTTTTCACATTATTAGTGTCATTTCATTTTAAGAACTTCTTTTAGCATTTCTTATAAGGCAGATCTAGTAATTATGAACTTCTCAGCTCTTGATTTCCGGGGAAAGTCTTCTACATCTCTAGGATAACTGCCAGATAGAGTACTCTTGACTGATAATTTTTTCCTTTCTGCACTTTGAGTGTATTAGTCCACTCTCTCCTGCTTGTAAGTTTTCTGCTGAAAAGTCTACTGGTAGTCTAACGGGAGTTCCCTTGTAAGTTAGTCTTTTCTCTTGCTGCCTGTAGAATTCTTTCTTTCACGTTGACAGTTTTATTATAATGTGCCTTGGAGAAAGTTGTCTTGGATCGAAATAATGGGGTCATCTGTTAGGTTCATGAACTTGGATGTTGAGGCCTGTTCCCGGGTTTGGAGATTTCTCAGCTGTGCCTCTTTAGTGGTCTTCTTTCTCCTCACGTCTCCCTCTGGAACCAGGTGTTTTGGGTTTTCTTCTGTAACTGTTTCCCAACTTTCTTCATTCTTTTTCTTTTTTTTCTTCATTGGCTTTCTTCGTTTTTTCTTTTTGTGTGTGCTTTTTTTTCTCCTCACACTGAGTTACTTCAAAGTTCCTATCATTTATGATTTTTCCTTCTCTTTGGTCTACTTGATGTTGCTACTTTCTATTGCAATTTTTTTTTCATTTCATTCACTGAATTCTTCCATTCCAGTGTATTCACATGGTTCTTTCTTGTGGTGTCTGTATTTTGATTATATATTGTTTTTCTGATTTCATCGACTCATCTTTCTGTTTTTTTATAGTTGATTGAGTTTTCTTAAAACACCTATTTTGAATTCTTTATTAGGTAAATTATGGATTGCCATGTCTTTGATTACTGGAAGATTATTGTGAACTTTTTGTGATGTCATGTTTCTTATTTTTTCATGTTTCAGGGAGTTTTGCGTTGCTTTTTCTGCATTTGAAATTGCTTTCATCTTCTCTAATTTTTATGAGTTTCCTTCAGGAGAAAAAAATCCTTTTGTCATTCCTAATACAGATTCTGATTTCTCTCTGGCATTATGTGGATATACCTGCTCCAGGCTTCTTGTTCCCTCTTGGGCAGAATTCTGAAGCTTGTATGTTTTCTCTATATCCTAGAATGTACCATGTCAGATGCCAATATGTCTCTTTTATTTTCCTAAAGGTAGCTCAGATTTGTGGTTTCTTCTTCACCCACAGACTCCAGCCTGTTTTCTGTATGTTTTTCCTCTCTTCCAGAGCTTTATTTTGGGACCTTGCACAGGAAGCCAGTAACAGAGGGGTGGAAGGTGTGGGTTTTATCACAGTGAGCTGCAGATACTCTTGGGTACATCAGGAGGATTTACAATTGAGATTTTCCTGTGTTTCCTGGGGAGCTTCCCTGGTGGCATAGGTGGTGAAGAATCTGCCTGAAATAGGAGACCTGGGTTCGATTCCTGGGTCTGGAAGATTCCCTGGAGAAGTGAATGGCAACCTACACCACTATTATTGCCTGGAGAATTCCAGGGACAGAGGAGGCTGGTGGCCTATAGTCCTTAGGGTCACAAAGAGTCAGACACAGCTGAGCAGCTAACACTCACTTTCTGTGTCTTCTGGATGGGCTTCCTGTTGGAATCCAGAGGCAGTTAGCAGAAACCTCATTCCTTTAATATCCTTTTGGAATCTTACATGCTGCTCTTCTGATCTGTTTCCTCCTCCCACTCATGGAGCTCCCACTTTAGTGTTCTGGATGCTGGAAGAGAGAATGAGTGTCCTTAGCAACACCCCACATGCCTCAAGCAGCCAGACATTCCCAACTTGCTCTCCCTTTCCCCTGTTGGAGAGATCAAGAGCCATCTAGTTTAGGCTTAGGTTATACTTCCTTGGCTTTTGCTTTGCCTTTCACAAAAAACAAAGGAGAAAAGGAATGATATACCCATCTGAATGCAGAGTTGCAAAGAGAAGCAAGGAGAGATAAGAAAGCCTTCCTAAGTGAACAATGCAAAGAAATAAAGGAAAATAATAGAATGGGAAAGACTAGTGATCTCTTCAAGAAAATTAGAGATATAAAGGGTACATTTCATGCTTAGATGGGCACAATAAAGGACAGAAATAGTACAGATATAACAGAAGCAAAAGCTATTAAGAAGAGGTGGCAAGAATACACAGAAGAACTATATTAAAAAGGTCTAATGACCCAGATACTCACAGAGGTGGGAATCACTAACCTAGAGCCAGCCATCTTGGAGTGGAAAGTTAAGTGGGCCTTAGGAAGCATCACTATGAACAAAGCTAGTGGAGGTGATGGAATTCCAGCTGAACTATTTGAAATCCTAAAAGATGCTGGTATTAAAGTGCTGCACTCAATATGCCAGCAAATTTGGAAAACTCAGCAGTATCCACAGGACTGGAAAAGGTCAGTTTTCATTCCAGTCCCAAAGAAGGGCAATGCCAGATAATGTGCAAACTACCACACAATTGGACTCATTTCACATTCTAGCAAATAATGCTCAAAATCCTCCAAGCTGGGCTTCAACAGTACGTGAACTGAGAACTTTCAGATGTTCAAGCTGGATTTAGAAAAGGCAGAGGAACCAGAGGTCAAATTGCCAGCCTCCATTGGATCATAGAAAAAGGAAGAGAATTCCAGAAAAGCATCTACTTCTGCTTCATTGCCTACACTAAAGCCTTTGACTGTGTGGATCACATCATACCAGAAAATTCTTAAAGAGATGGGACTACCAGACCACCTTACCTGCCTCCTGCAAAACCTGTGTGCAAGTCAAGAAGCAAGAGTTAGAACCGGACATGGAATAAAGGACTGGTTCCAAATTGGGAAAGGAGCACATCAGGGCTGTGTATTGTCACCCTGCTTATTTAACTTACATGCAAAATATATCACGTGAAATACCTGGCTGGATGAAGCACAGGCTGGAATCAAGGTTGCTGGGAGAAAGATCAACAGTCTCAGATATGCAGATGACATCACCCTTATGTCAGAAAGTGAAGAGGAACTAAAGAGCCTGTTGATGAAGGTGAAAGAAGAGAGTGAAAAGGTGGGCTTTAAAACTCAACATTCAAAAAACTAAGATTATGGCATCCAGTTCCATCAAATTCATGGCAAATAGAAGAGGAAATGTGGAATTAGTGACAGACTTTATTTTCTTGCACACCAAAATCACTGCAGATGGTGACTGCAGCCATGAAAATAAAAGATGCTTGCTCCTTGGAAGAATAGCTATGACACACCTAGACAACATATTAGAAAGCAGTGACATTACTTTGCTGACAAAGGTCCGTATAGTCAAAGCTGTGGTTTTTGCAGTGGTCATGTACAATTGTGAGATTTGGACCATAAAAAAGGCTGAGTGCCAAAGAATGATGCTTGAACTGTGCTGTTGGAGAAGACTCTTGAGACTCCCTTGGACTGCAAGATCAAATCAGTCAATCCTAAAAGAAAATCATCCTAAATATTCATTGGAGGGACTGATGCTGAAGCTCCAATACTTTGGCCACCTGATGAGAAGAGCTGACTCATTAGCTGACTCATTCCCTGATGCTGGGAAAGACCAAAGGCAGGAGGAGAAGGGCCGACAGAGGATGAGATGGTTGGATGGCATCACCAATTCTATGGACATGAGTTTGAGCAAGCTCCAGGAGGTGGTGAAGGACAGGGAAGCCTGGCATGCTGCAGTCATGGGGTCTCAAAGAGTCGGACATGACTAAGCAACTGAACAACAACAACAATAGTGCTTCCTTGGGTGAGGAGTGATGCCAACAAAGTCGAGCTGTTCCTATCCCATTGCACTCACACTCTTCTGTTCTGGTCTACTTCAGCGGAGTGCTCAACTTCTCCTCTGGAAGAAGGAACAAAGTCCCTCTTGTTTGAAGGTGACCACCCAAGTCAGTGTTCTGCATATGTTCCCAGTCCATAGCTGAAAGGGGCCAGAACCATTTCATAGTCTCCTCTAGATTCCCCACTCTCATACCCAAATCTGCCTGCCTATTACCCAGTACACTGGTGGGTAAGTCTCCTCTCCGGTCCCTTGGTCCATGTTTCTGGGTCCCACTGTTCATGGATGGATGCTGAATTTTTGTTGTTGGGGTAAGGATGTCTTACGACACTATAATGTTAACATCACTCTCTCCCCTTATCTCCTGATTGAATTTTGTTTTCTAATGATTTCTTAAAAATGCTTTTGGAAATGATATATCCTAAGCATAATAAAAATATTTTTCTGTTGCTTTTGAACTTCACTGTCACTTTATCTGGCTTTAAAATTTGTTTCTAACATGTTACTTCTTGGGATCCTCATAGATAGTTGCTCTTCAACTAGTGTTTTATATAGTTGTGCAGGTTTCAGAGTTTACTTCCCATTTTATTCCTTATCATTTACCGTCACATGAGTGTTTCTACATCTCATTTAGTTCTGTGTCAGGTTCTCTGAAACTGTGGTACCTATTCTATAGATTAAGTTCTTTTGTTTCCTGGATGGTTTTCTCAAATTGTACTTGTGAAGATTTTTTTCAGTTCCATTATTTTTGTTTCCTGCTTCAAAGATACCAATTATATCAATTTTGTCTTCCATATCCATTATTTTTTCTCTGAAAAGAAAGTGAAAGTGTTAGTCGCTCAGTCGTGTCTGACTCTTTTCAACCCCATAGACTGTAGCCTGCCAGGCTCCTCTGTCCATGGGATTCTCCAGGCAAGAATACTGGAGTGGGATGCCGTTTCCCTCTCCAGGGGAACTTCCTGACCCAGGGATCGTATCCAGGTCTGCTGCATTGCAGGCAGAGTCTTTACCATCTGAGCCACCGGCAAAGCCCATTTTCTCTGTCGTTCTTCTCAACTCTGACCATTTCCATTGATTGCTTTTGTCAGTCCTTTTAAGGTACTTGCTCAAGACTTTAGCAGTATCTTTTTCTTTATGAAGGTTCCAGTATTGCCTTCATTTTTCTGATACTTGTGGGTTTTCTTCCAATTTTTCCTGCCTGAACTTGTTAATTTTTTAAATCAATAGATACTTTCCCTAAACTCTTATATAATTTCATTGCTCTTTGTTTACTTTATTAATTCATTTGAATCATAGATACTAGGGTCATTAGTCAGTTCCAGTTTTTATTGTCGGATTCTTTATGGTCTGTGTTTTTCCTCGTAGCAGCATGTTATGGCTCCTTTATTCATTCCTTGTTTTTGAAGGACACGAGTTTTCCTATACCATCTTATCTTCAGGAGATTCATATGGGAGAGGAGCCAGGGAAGTGTTCCAGGCTAGCAGAAACAGAACTTGTATGTGAATGTTTTTTTACCCTTCACTTCTCTCCAGCAAATGGAGATACACAGTTTTATGGCTGCTTACAACTCAGTTTCTCTCTGCTGTCTTGTGTCACTGTTAAACTGCTTTTTCCCAAGATGTTATATCACTGCATACACTGTTTTAAATCTTACTTTTCCTGACATTCCCTGGTGAAGAACAAGAGTCTAGCCCCTTCCTAATTCTATCAGTCAATGGACCCTGCTTTGTTGTTCCAAATAGGGGATTGCTGGTTTTGCCTTTAGAGTAAGTTACCTGCTTTGGAGCGCTATTGTTTACAGCTTTCGTTGAAATCTTCAGCTGCAGGCCTCCTTTTTCAGCATTTTGCATACTTAGACTTGACTTGACTATTTTTTGATAGCCATTGTAATGTGTTTAGGAGTTACAGATCTCTCTTAAGTTTTGGTGGAAATAAAATCTGTATTTCTCCTTTTCATCCTTATAGTTTTTGAGATGATTTCTGAGAAACAGAGGAAACAAAGATATCCTAATTCCACAGTTTAAAGTTATAAGTCAAGAAAATATTTTAAATTCTATGGTATAGGTAAAAGTTAGGTAACCAAGAACAAAAGAGACATTGAGTATATAGACGCCTGACAGACAACAGGATTAGAACCTATGGAGGTATTGAAATCAGGGACATGGATGGGCAAAATCTCAAAGAAAGAAGGTTTTCAGTCTCAGAACTTGACTCACTTATATTTATATAGCGCTTGTTATCACTTATACCACTTGCAAATAAATAATGTCTCCATAAAATTAGTTCTAAGTAAAACAAAAACATTGTGATGCTTGAAGTTTATTTTTAAGTTAAATGTATGTTCAATGAATTTACCATATTTGTCATTTACATGCACCCTTAAAAAAAGGCTATATACAACCATTGGCACATAATGTAGTTCCTTTGAAGAAAGTTTTTTCTTGTTATAAAATCAAGGAGTCCCTTTTATTTGTTTGTTTATTTTATGGTTCTACTGTTTATATAAAATTTGTCTACTTATTTTAGCTTCATTCAAAAAAATTGGTTTATACACTTACCTGACCTGCATCCTGCCTCTCTTACAAGCCTGTTTTTAATGTTTTTATTCTCATCTTCGGCAGTGGTTTGAACTTGGCATCTGTAGCACGACTCAGAGGTACTTGGGAAAAGTTACCAAGCAAGTATGAAAAACACTTCCAAGATCTGCAAGACCTTTTTGATCCATCCAGAAACATGGCAAAATACAGAAATATTCTTAGTAGTCAAAGCATGCAGCCTCCAATTATTCCACTCTTTCCTGTTGTCAAGAAAGATATGACATTTCTACATGAAGGTATTTCCGTTACTTGAAAATTAGCATGCTTAACTTCAGCTAATTCTACAGAATTATAATGTTTTTAATATATTTTTCAGTCTATTGATTATAAGTCACTAAAAACTTTACCCAATTAAATGTAGTAAATCTTAGGAAAAACCCACATTATTGATAAGAACAGATGTTGGTGTTTACCCAATGCATTTCCCACATAACCAAGATCAGACTCCCAACTTCTTTTTTTAGTTACTGAACACATACAGGAAAGTACTGCAAACAAGTGAACAACTTAATGGATTATGACAAAGCAAACACCCAGGTAACCAACACCCAGTCAAGAAAAAACATTGCCTCCCTCCCAGCAGCCCCACTTGTGCCCCTTTCCAGTTACCACCTTCATCTTCCCCAAAGATACTTGTGTCCACCTCTAATACGGTGGTTTTACCTGTTCTTGAGATTTATATGTCCACAGAGTATATTTGTTTTTTTAGTTTTCGGTTTGGCTTCTGGATTATTTTGGTGAACAGTAGACTTGTCTGATGAGATTCTTGCATGTTTTTGAGTGCAATTGTAATTCATTATTCAAAACTATTTGACATTGCATTACATAAATGCAATAAAGTGGATTCATTCAATTTGTTGATGAGCATTTGATAGTTTCCACTCTTTACTCATTACAAATAATGCTGCTGTGAATATTTTTTCACATATCTTGTAGCACACATGCATTTTTGTTCAATATAATTCACAGTGAAATTTATGAATATTCATACAATCAACTTTGGGAGACAGTTTGGTGTTAATCCACTAAAGTGGAACACTGGCAGTGACACAAACATTCTTATTATTCCTCGCTGTTTCCAGTACCTGGTCAATTCATTCTTATTTCTACCCATTTCAGTAGGTGTGTAATTATATCTTAATGTGATTTAATGTTCATTTCTCTGATTACTAATGTGGCTAGACACCCTTCTGTATATTTATTTGTACTCTTTTAACCATTCAGTTCAATTTCTTGCCTATATTTCATAAGGTTCTCTTTCTCTAATATACCTTTTAAGGATTTTGTGTAAGTCCTATATGTGTGTGTGTGTGTGTATATATATATAGAGATAGAGAGAGAGAGAGAGAGAGTATGACTTGCCTTTGGCTCTCAAGATTATCTTATGATGAACAACACGTTTTGAGTTTTAAAAACCTAATTTATTAGTCTTTTGCCATGTAGTCTCAGTTGCTCAGTTGTGTCTGACTCTTTGACCCCATGGACTGCAGCATGCCATAGGCTTCCATGTCCATCACCAAACCCTGGAGCTTGCTCAAACTCATGTCCACTGAGTCAGCCGTGTAGTTTATACTCCTTTTAATTGTTTTTTTGTGAGTGGTATTTGTCCTCCATTAACTTGCTGACTGCACACTATTTTGCTAATTTTCTAGTATTACACTATACATTACAACATTGATACTTACACTAATTTGAGTAGCATTCATTAGTACTTTTCTGTGTGTCAGGCAGTGCAAGAACTTAAACAATTCAAAAACTGATTCTGTCACCTCTCAATTTATATACATTTGTTGCCATGCCTTTAAATCCCACTTGGTACTAATATTGGTTAGTAAAGTCGATATCTATTTAGTGTGATGATATTATTACTGTTTTTTCCCCTTCCTGAATTTCAGGGTTTGCCTATGGTTGAGGATTTTTCTCCCTGTAAGAACACTGATGATTATTTTCTTATGTGCAAGTCTACTGCTGATAAAATCTTGGTTTTTGTTTATCTGAAAAAATGTCTTTAATTAATATTCATTCTTAAGGCACAATTTTGATTGGCAGTTATCTTTCAACATTTTAAGATAACAAAATTATCTCCTGACTTCCACTGTTATTTTTAGAAGTCAACTGTCAGTCTTATTTGTTGTTCCTTTGGCAATAATCTACCCTCCTTTAATAGCTGCTTTAAAATATTCTCTTCTCTCTATCTCTATTTTTCTCTAGTTTTGCTATTATACAACTGTGTACAGCACTTTGGTTTTGTCTCACCTGGATATTTTTATTTATTCTGGAATTTTCTCCTAGCCTAATATCCAGTTTTTAAATTATTCAACTATGTCTGACTTACTGTTAAATTCAACAGCATATTCCTTATTTCAGTTATTGGGCTTTCCCCGCAGACTTACAGTTTAAATTCACTTTTTATCTTCATGTTTTCTACTAGAGTTCTCAGTGTTGTTTTTTTTATAACCTTTCACATATTCACCAGTTACTTTAATGTCTGTCTCTAGTAACTCTNATAGAGAGAGAGAGAGAGAGAGTATGACTTGCCTTTGGCTCTCAAGATTATCTTATGATGAACAACACGTTTTGAGTTTTAAAAACCTAATTTATTAGTCTTTTGCCATGTAGTCTCAGTTGCTCAGTTGTGTCTGACTCTTTGACCCCATGGACTGCAGCATGCCATAGGCTTCCATGTCCATCACCAAACCCTGGAGCTTGCTCAAACTCATGTCCACTGAGTCAGCCGTGTAGTTTATACTCCTTTTAATTGTTTTTTTGTGAGTGGTATTTGTCCTCCATTAACTTGCTGACTGCACACTATTTTGCTAATTTTCTAGTATTACACTATACATTACAACATTGATACTTACACTAATTTGAGTAGCATTCATTAGTACTTTTCTGTGTGTCAGGCAGTGCAAGAACTTAAACAATTCAAAAACTGATTCTGTCACCTCTCAATTTATATACATTTGTTGCCATGCCTTTAAATCCCACTTGGTACTAATATTGGTTAGTAAAGTCGATATCTATTTAGTGTGATGATATTATTACTGTTTTTTCCCCTTCCTGAATTTCAGGGTTTGCCTATGGTTGAGGATTTTTCTCCCTGTAAGAACACTGATGATTATTTTCTTATGTGCAAGTCTACTGCTGATAAAATCTTAGTTTTTGTTTATCTGAAAAAATGTCTTTAATTAATATTCATTCTTAAGGCACAATTTTGATTGGCAATTATCTTTCAACATTTTAAGATAACAAAATTATCTCCTGACTTCCACTGTTATTTTTAGAAGTCAACTGTCAATCTTATTTGTTGTTCCTTTGGCAATAATCTACCCTCCTTTAATAGCTGCTTTAAAATATTCTCTTCTCTCTATCTCTATTTTTCTCTAGTTTTGCTATTATACAACTGTGTACAGCACTTTGGTTTTGTCTCACCTGGATATTTTTATTTATTCTGGAATTTTCTCCTAGCCTAATATCCAGTTTTTAAATTATTCAACTATGTCTGACTTACTGTTAAATTCAACAGCATATTCCTTATTTCAGTTATTGGGCTTTCCCCGCAGACTTACAGTTTAAATTCACTTTTTATCTTCATGTTTTCTACTAGAGTTCTCAGTGTTGTTTTTTTTATAACCTTTCACATATTCACCAGTTACTTTAATGTCTGTCTCTAGTAACTCTGTAATCTAGGTGTGTGTGTGTTTTTTTTAATGAGTCTTTCTGTTGTCTTTTTTTTTTTCCCTTACATTTCAATCATGTTAAATTTTCACCAAATGTACCTGGTTATTTTTGGCCAAATGGATGTTGTATATAAAAAAAAATTACAGAAATAATCTAGGATTTCAGACAATATTCTCTTCCTCCAGAGAGAATTAAAACTTGATTCTGCCAGGCAGGTAGGAGTGCTAACAATCCAAAAATCACTTTAAACCATTTTCACATTTTGAGATAATGTAACACCGAACTTTTATCCAGTCTACATTTCGTTAATAAGATCCCAGCCCAAAGAATTGAAGATTTATCTAGACTTAAGTTGTTCCCTAACTTCAAAAGTCAGGTTGGCGCTGCTCAATTTTTCAGCTCATGATCACCTTTTCTGAAATCAGCAGAGGCCTGCAGGTGGAGCACTGGAAATGCTAACCTTGCCACACGTCTTCATTGTTTCTTCAGATCCTCACTGCCTTGACAGTTTTTTTAATGACTCAACATATTTCTTCTATTTTTGTTGAACTTTTCGAACTGTTCTCATCAGGTGTGTTGTACCAGTTAACTAATTATACTGCCCCTAATTTCATTATTACTTCTTTTTCTTAAGAAATATTACTAGAGGCTTTAAATATGTTTTCTTACATGTTCCCTCAAAACATGTTTATATGACTTGAAAGTATTTTGTGTTGTAATTTTGTTGCCAAGTCATTTTGAGACCCTGAACAATTTATATGTCCAATAGATAGGTACCATTTACTACAAAAAGGGAGCCCACGTGTGTTCAGACCCATGTGTTTTTCCATCTTGGCTTCAGGGACTTGGTGTTCCACACAGACACCTCAGGTCCCACCATGGGAAGTAAATAGGGTCACACCAAGTGTTAAAGACAGGTGTGGAAAAAAGACAGTTAGATTACCCTTTGAACATATAATTTTTTGCCTTATGGTTTGAACTGCATAAGCCCATGTGTGGGTTAAGTCTGGTGTCATTCCTGTTCTTGTCAAAGAAAAGTAGACCATTTTGAAAGTTGTATGAATTTTTTTCTCAGAGAACTACTTAATAAAAATTATGTAACTTATGAACAAGCAAATTTGTATTTAATGGTGAAAGTCATGATTGTAAATTCAAATTCTGGGGAAGGGCATGTGCATGGTAGACTTGAAGATGTCTGTCCCTATGAGCCCTCCCTCTCTTAATTTAACTAATTTTTACCACTTGGAAAACAGACGTACTATTATTTAATCCCCCACATACCATCCGCTCTCTTTTTCTTCCACATAAGGCAGAAATTCTTATTTTCATGGCATGCCTTCCACTTCTTAAGTGTCGACAACTCATTTTACAATTTTTTTAATCATTGTAAACCGTAGCAACCATACTGGACTAGGTAAGCCCAAAGGTCACTCTTTACAACCCCTGGTGGAAACCTAAGTTTTCAAGTGCTTATTAACTTTGCTGCCAAAAAAATAGATGCAGGTACCTGCCTGAGTGAGCCAAGTGTCTAGAGAGCTAGAATTGAGGAGCTGCAGTTTTTACTAGATGTGCCTGCAGTGCAATGAAGAAATGGTTTTTAGAATACACAGTTTATCACCTTCCAATGTTTGTAATCATTATTTCCATTGGAATAGAATTCCTCCCATTAGGTCATTCGTTGGGAGCAGGATTAAACCATATATGGATTTATCAATTCTTAAAACCAAAAGTGGGAGTTTGATAAAGTTTCTGATTTGTGCCTCCAGGAATAATGACTTGACTTCTGCTGCCTTTATATAGATATTTTAATTTGGGGAGTTAAAAAAATTACTTTTATTCTATAGGAAATGATTCCAAAGTTGATGGTTTGGTAAATTTTGAGAAACTCAGAATGATTGCCAAGGAAATTCGTCAGGTAGTTCGAATGACTTCTGCTAACATGGATCCAGCTATGATGTTCCGACAGAGGTATGGCATTGAAGTGTGTAAGTGTTACAGAGTGGCCTTGAAAATGATCTTTTTCATTTTATTGACCATCTGCCTTTTATTGTGCACTGTATTAAGTGCTTTATAGATGTCAATCTCAAATAATAGTGTATTATAAAAACCTTTAAAGGTAGGTAGTGTTGGCCTGCCCTTTACAAACAAACTGAAGCTCAGAGCAGTTAGATAATGTGTCCAGGATGACATAAATTACTGAGATTTGAACCCTACTTGTCTATTAATTTTTTTGAGTACATAGATAGTTCTGTATTGTTACTGTTACTTAAAATGTCATCTAACTTAAATACAAGTAAGTTGCTGATCTTTACTGAAGTTATCAGAGAAAACAGACACTTTCATCTGGTTCTAACCAAATGTGTGAAGTATTAGCTGCATGTCTTTGATTTTTATCGTATATTTTTAAAGTTCCATATATATATAAGTTTATTCTTCTAAAATATATTCCTTTGTCTCAAGTCATGGTGCTTATGTAAATTCTTTAACAGTTTAGAAAGTGCAGATTTAAGGATACTGTATCTTTAATAAAAATGAAAATATTTTGTTCACTATTAACCTGATCTTCTATGAATGCTTTTTAAAATTCACCTTTCATGTAGTAACAAATGCCTCCTCAAATTATATAAAACTTAAATTATTTTTCCTAGTAATTTTTAGGATGAAAAGATACTAAGGTTTTAATTTTTTATCTGATTTTCTTCTGGGCCTGTGTGTATAGCTTTAGTACCTAAGGGCTTTAAAAACGAAATGTTTGCCAGAGCAGACACAATTTCAGTGGCCTTAAAGAAATACAGTCTGCTAAGGAAACAAAAAGTTAAACATGGAGTTGTTGTAACCAGATAGAATCAGCATATGTCAGGATTGTTTTCTTAATTTTTGTTTTGTTTAAACCACAGTTCAGGAGTGTTTTTAGGAGTAGTTGACCTGATGGTTGCTCTAGTTTAGAAATTCTCAAAGTATGAAGGAAGGAGTGTGTCATATCTCCTCATCCCTACCCAGTTGCCCACTTTTGCCCCTGAGAATCACTGCATGTAATGAGAGGTGCCATTGCTCAGCAGCCTAGAAGCAGAAGACTTAAGAACCAGGGACCAAAGCAAACCTGGAGGATTTGTTTGTTTCTTTGTTTCTGAGTTTTTGTTTCTGTTATATGTCCCTGTACAGTGCTCCACCACTCCCTGTTAACTTACACAGACATCCGTCTACTCATGTATTTTAGCAGCCTGGTTCCTGAATGAATTTGTGAGCCTGCCAGACCAGCTGATAATTTTCTAGGTACCAGCTAGGCCTCAGAAATGAGCAAAGGAGAAGATCAATAAACTTGACTGTTCCCTTGAATGGCCTAGCCTAGAGTAGAATACAGTATAGGAAAAAATAAAACATTTATAGTTAGATTAGACTGAGCTTTTCCTAAATTGATTTTGTCAGCTAGTACTGAAAAGTGTAGCTTTCTTTAAGCAAATATTTGGCCATTTTGGTGATATATATTATATAGTGTGGACAAAGTAACACAACAATAGTCAGTGTGCTGACTGAAAAAACAGATTTGGGGCTGGCCACAGCTGAAGCTTATTGGGTACAAGCCTGGGGTATGCTCAGACCAATCAGGTGGTAGAGAGGAAAGTGCCAAAAAAAATGAGAATAAAAATGTTATAAAGAATCTTGATTCAGCCCAATTATAGTATAAGGAGATACAGGATCATAAAAAGATTTTTATGATATATTTATACTTAAATTTTGAGTTGGCTTTGTTCAAAATTTCTTGAACAAATACATTGTCAGAGAAATTTCTGCACTTAAAAATAAAATTATAAATCTTTATGTTCCTTGTAATTTCATCCTCTGACTTAAATGAATGGCTCAAAAATACCTTTGAAAAAAAATTCAAAAGTTCTATTCTTTCTTTTAAAGTTTCCCTGGAAACTTGTAATAAATATTTTCCGTTAAGCTTGTTATTAACATAAGCCTCTAAGTTAGTTACGTATTAAAAACATAATTGGTCTAAAAGCACATTTTTAAATATTGTGGAGTTTTTTGGCCTTCAGTACATGTCATAATTCATTTTACCACCTTGTATTCCATTAAAGTCATTTTACTGTAAAGCTACCATTTTTTTCTAGTAAAATTTTTCTGTTCTGTTCTGTCTCCATAGTTTCTCTGACTTTCAACTGTTGTCTTTTTTCTGTGCTTTCCTATTCAAACACACGCTTCAATGTTTGTGGCTCTTGCTTACAGGAAGAAGAGGTGGCGGAGTCTGGGGTAAGTGTAGAGATGAATGCAACTGGAATGAAGGTTGCTCAACTCTTAACGTATACTGCATCCTTTTCATTAATGCACGCACGTAAAATAGCATGTGTTCTATTAACCCTGTCAACCTACATTCCTGACCAAATGCCTTTTGCTAACAAGGAGAAAATAGTGATAGAACTAGCTTTTTTCTCCCTTTACTTTTACATTATTGACATCCCATAAGTCCCTTTAGATTTTAATTTAGCAGGGTCAGTTATATGAAGATGATAGCATATATTGCTGTGTGCTTCCTATATACTTTTCTAAGCACTCTATATGAATTATTGAATTCTATAGCTGCTCTGTGAAATAGATACTGGTATTCCCATGGTACAATTGGGGAAGACAGAATTGTCCTAATCCCTAGAGCTCACTATAGTGGATTCTAATACATTATTGGTGATAGTCTGATTCCAGAGTCCAGACCATTTTATTCACAGGCCATATTTATAAAAATAAATATTTAAGTGAATTAAAATGGATAAGAAAGTTGTTTATAAAAGGTATGTTTTCCATCAGCTATAGCCTTTATCCAAACTATACTATAGAATTGAGATAGTAAATAATTGAAATAGAAGATTATTTTAATTTCTCAGATCCACTAATACTATGAGATATACAGCATTGATAGACTTTTATTTTAAATTACTACCACTTTTAATTAAAGGTTCCCTTACCTCTCTTTAAACTGAAATAGATACAGAAAATAACACCTTTTGTTTTTCAAGTAGTTTCAGATCTCCACTTACAGATCTGTCAAAGTTAGTTAGGTATCTTATAAGTCATATATCTAGTCTTTTCAATTTCAGTTGAAGGAAAAGATGGGTTTTGTGGATGAATGGATTAAATAAGAATTGCTATTTTAAGATTACAGTGAATCATGAAGTTAGATGCTTTTATAATACATATATGAAGGATTTTTTGTGAGCCACTTTGAGTCTTGTCTTATTTGTGGTCTTTTGTTTTCTGTTGAAGCTTGGTAAACTTGAATTTTCTTCTACTTTCTTCTTCCCTTCTCTGTGTTTCTCATGTGTTTTCTTCTATACTGTACATTATGTCTTGGTCTTTTCTGGTTCTTCTCATTGAAAACAGAAATTGATTCCTAACATTACTATGATGAAGAAGAATACTTGGACAGTGTATCTTAGTGGGTATTTGGGGTGTTTGAATGACTTGTGTAACATACTCACTATTCATTCAATATTTGATTGCATTGTATGGTGTTTGCAGACACTGGACATTTTCTTTTTTATATCAAAGCATTTTGAAAGTAGATTAAAAGACATTTCTTTGTCATTTATCACAGTGTTTCCTTTATTGAAATTTTGTCTGTATCCTAGATTTCTAGGTACCTTTTTATATTAACTTAGGTAAAATTATTAAATATGTGTATTACAATTTGTACTTAAATATTGGGAATTGATTTTACTGCATTTCTTTGAATCTAAGACAACATCAGTTGTCAGGACCACTACTATTTTATGTACCACTAAGAAAAATCACTGCAATGCCTTCTTAATACTGAGAATTTTTTACTTATTAAGAGTTCTTATATAAATTAGGTGCGTATTTTTGTCACATAACACCTTTTTTGCATTAATAAAAAGGAAAATTTTAAGCAAATTAAATTGGTTTAGATCTTTCTAAAACTTTTTCCTATTTAGAATATGAATCTTCTGAATCACTTTTAGAGTTGTTAGTTTCTGGGGTTTTTTTCCCACGCACAGTATTGCCTTTTGTGCCACCAGGGCCATAGGTAATGCTGCATTTCTTTAAACAAGCCATAAAAGAACGGAAAGCTGCTGATGCTGGGCTCTTAGGCTGGCTTTGCAAATATTCAGGACTAGCTTCCTTTTGACACTTGATTCAGGAATGTTGTTGAACTTTAGAGTCACTACAGCCTTATAATCCTTTGGTTCCTGAAGGTTAAGGGAGTATTCACTAATGCTGTTGGATTTTTTCCAAACTATTCTGCAAATTTTGAAATTTCTGCTGTGTAAGTAGCAACAAACATGTCACAGTTTCTGCCTGACCAGTAACAATTCCAAGTTTCCATCTGCTGTAAGACACAGTCTTTTAAAGATCTTAAAATTGTGAAAGAAAAATAACATTTTTTACAGCTTTATTTCACTTAATCTGAAGTGAAAATATTAGGATTTTAGTGTGTTTTTAAAATGTGCTATATGAATACAGAAAAAANACAGTTCAAAAGAATCAATTTTTCGGCACTCAGCTTTCTTCATAGTCCAAATCTCACATCCATACATGACTACAGGAAAAACCATAGCCTTGACTAGATGGACCTTAGACAGCAAAGTAATGTCTCTGCTTTTGAATATGCTGTCTAGGTTGGTCATAAATTTCCTTACAAGGAGTAAGTGTCTTTTAATTTCATGGCTGCAATCACCATCTGCAGTGATTTTGGAGCCCCCAAAATAAAGTCTGACACTGTTTCCACTGTTTACCCATTCATTTCCCATGAAGTGATGGGACTGGATGCCATGACCTTTGTTTTC
The DNA here is from genome assembly GCA_006410875.1 of Neotragus pygmaeus. Classification (NCBI taxonomy): domain Eukaryota; kingdom Metazoa; phylum Chordata; class Mammalia; order Artiodactyla; family Bovidae; genus Neotragus; species Neotragus pygmaeus. Next base: position 219,644 of record SJYV01052897.1, on the reverse strand, counting down.
TGAATGTTGAGCTTTAAACCAACTTTTTCACTCTCCTCTTTCACTTTCAACATGAGACTTTTTAGTTCCTCTTTACTTTCTGCCATAAGAGTGGTATCATCTGCATATCTGAGGTTATTGATAGTTCTCCTGGCCATCTTGATTCCACCTTGTGCTTCCTCCAGCCCAGTGTTTCTCATGATGTACTCTGCATAGACTTAAATAAGCAGGTTGACAATATACAGCCTTGATGTACTTCTTTTCCTATTTGGAAACAGTCTGTGGTTCCATGTCCAGTTCTAACTGTTGCTTCCTGACCTGCATATAGGTTTCTCAAGAGGCAGGTCAGAGTATTCCCATCTCTTTCAGAATTTTCCACAGTTTATTGTGNTATACTATAGAATTGAGATAGTAAATAATTGAAATAGAAGATTATTTTAATTTCTCAGATCCACTAATACTATGAGATATACAGCATTGATAGACTTTTATTTTAAATTACTACCACTTTTAATTAAAGGTTCCCTTACCTCTCTTTAAACTGAAATAGATACAGAAGATAACACCTTTTGTTTTTCAAGTAGTTTCAGATCTCCACTTACAGATCTGTCAAAGTTAGTTAGGTATCTTATAAGTCATATATCTAGTCTTTTCAATTTCAGTTGAAGGAAAAGATGGGTTTTGTGGATGAATGGATTAAATAAGAATTGCTATTTTAAGATTACAGTGAATCATGAAGTTAGATGCTTTTATAATACATATATGAAGGATTTTTTGTGAGCCACTTTGAGTCTTGTCTTATTTGTGGTCTTTTGTTTTCTGTTGAAGCTTGGTAAACTTGAATTTTCTTCTACTTTCTTCTTCCCTTCTCTGTGTTTCTCATGTGTTTTCTTCTATACTGTACATTATGTCTTGGTCTTTTCTGGTTCTTCTCATTGAAAACAGAAATTGATTCCTAACATTACTATGATGAAGAAGAATACTTGGACAGTGTATCTTAGTGGGTATTTGGGGTGTTTGAATGACTTGTGTAACATACTCACTATTCATTCAATATTTGATTGCATTGTATGGTGTTTGCAGACACTGGACATTTTCTTTTTTATATCAAAGCATTTTGAAAGTAGATTAAAAGACATTTCTTTGTCATTTATCACAGTGTTTCCTTTATTGAAATTTTGTCTGTATCCTAGATTTCTAGGTACCTTTTTATATTAACTTAGGTAAAATTATTAAATATGTGTATTACAATTTGTACTTAAATATTGGGAATTGATTTTACTGCATTTCTTTGAATCTAAGACAACATCAGTTGTCAGGACCACTACTATTTTATGTACCACTAAGAAAAATCACTGCAATGCCTTCTTAATACTGAGAATTTTTTACTTATTAAGAGTTCTTATATAAATTAGGTGCGTATTTTTGTCACATAACACCTTTTTTGCATTAATAAAAAGGAAAATTTTAAGCAAATTAAATTGGTTTAGATCTTTCTAAAACTTTTTCCTATTTAGAATATGAATCTTCTGAATCACTTTTAGAGTTGTTAGTTTCTGGGGTTTTTTTCCCACGCACAGTATTGCCTTTTGTGCCACCAGGGCCATAGGTAATGCTGCATTTCTTTAAACAAGCCATAAAAGAACGGAAAGCTGCTGATGCTGGGCTCTTAGGCTGGCTTTGCAAATATTCAGGACTAGCTTCCTTTTGACACTTGATTCAGGAATGTTGTTGAACTTTAGAGTCACTACAGCCTTATAATCCTTTGGTTCCTGAAGGTTAAGGGAGTATTCACTAATGCTGTTGGATTTTTTCCAAACTATTCTGCAAATTTTGAAATTTCTGCTGTGTAAGTAGCAACAAACATGTCACAGTTTCTGCCTGACCAGTAACAATTCCAAGTTTCCATCTGCTGTAAGACACAGTCTTTTAAAGATCTTAAAATTGTGAAAGAAAAATAACATTTTTTACAGCTTTATTTCACTTAATCTGAAGTGAAAATATTAGGATTTTAGTGTGTTTTTAAAATGTGCTATATGAATACAGAAAAAAACAGATTATATGATTGTGGTCCAATTTTTAATATCTTTGGGTAGTTGGGAGGCTAACTTTGAAAACCCATAGATACCTTTATTATTTTAGAATGGCAACTGCCTTTAAAATAAAAATCGTCTAGAACCTTGTGTTTGCCATCTTTGCTACAAAGGACAAATAGCATTGAAATTCCAGTTTTCCAGTGGTTCTAGACATAGTTGTTGTAGAAGAAAGCTTGCTTTTCAGAGTAGAGTTGTATGTGAAACTTTATTAGTTTGTTTGAATTGTAGTAATTCCTACCCAGCTTGTAGTTCCATCACATTTAGAGGCACTAAAGAAGAAAGATCCCATATCCCCAGCCCTAGAGGCCACATGTTGCCTCACCAATTCATATGTGAGTGGAAACATTGAATAGCTTTCTACTGCTGTTTCTGATCTCTGACTATATTGACTTGACTATAAATGGTCTTATTTTTTTTTTATTGGTTGTTCTCTTTAAAGTTTGGCCAAAATCTGGTTACAGGTAACATTGGAGCATGCTCAGAGTAGGTCTGCTGTACACAGAAATGATGATGGCAGTAGCACATCCAAAGCAGCACATAAAACCAGAGCTGCTCTAGAAACTCCCGTGCTGAAGAACCCTGGTGCAGAGACCTGGCTCAGGGTGCACTTGCCCAATTAGGCTCTTGACATATCTTCAGAGTGTGGATGGCCACAGGGCCAAGGAATGCTTTCACTTGGCACAATTGTCCTGTGGGTTGGAAAGCACCAAACATAGGTCTGATGGAATTTGTTGCTTTGGGGGGAATTGTCAGCTTATTCTTTTGAGTTCTTCACTTTGCTGAATCTTAAAACTCAAAACATTGCCATGTGTGACATATTACTTTGCATTAATGCTTTTCATCTTTTAACTCATTTGCATCAGCATGCAATCGCATTAACAGAACAGAATTCTTTTAATCTTCAGTCTGCCATACTTAATTTGCATCTTTATAGCCCATTATTGTGATCTTCATCTTATAGGTCACTGAGTCAAGGCAGCACAAATTCAAACATGCTGGATGTTCAGGGAGGTGCTCACAAAAAAAGGGCACGCCGTAGCTCTCTGCTTAATGCCAAGAAGCTATATGAAGATGCCCAAATGGCCAGAAAAGTGAAGCAGTATCTTTCCAGTCTGGATGTCGAGACAGATGAAGAGAAGTTCCAGATGATGTCATTGCAATGGGAGCCTGCATATGGTACCTGTAAGTACAAGTTTTCACTTACATGATACTAAACAGCATAACAAAATAGAAATTTATTTTTCTAGTATTATGCTGAAGTCCCAAGAAAATTAACTTTCGCTCACAAAAGTTTACTGACATACCTCAAGCATCATGTCATCATGTTAATCAGATACTGAATTCTCATCCATTCCTGATGATTTCTTTGTGTAGGAAATGGAGTCTAAATATAGTTCTTTGAGAAGCATTATAAAATCTTAAAGACTGAAACATTATGGAGGAGTCTTTCTCTTTGAGAATGTTCTTACTTTCATCCCTAAATGAAAAGTAAAATAAGTGAAAATTTCCCCTTTGCTAAGAATTTTACAGATATTTACCAACTGAAAAAATACAATAAATTTTAGGTATTAGTACATAAGGTAAAAACAAGAAAAATCTGAGCTTTTCTGATATTATTTATGACTAGAAAATGTGATGAACAAAATAGATCCTATTCTCAGTACTCAATTTTAAAAATTAAGTACAAACAGTAGAATGCCTGTATCTTTGAGTCAAAGATTATGAGTTGTGAAAGCAGAAATCAAAGACTGTACATCTGTTATGAGTATTACTTATCTGGATATGTGATTAAATGTTAATGCCAGTAAAAATCCCAATATTATGCATAGAAATTGATTTAAGTGTTGACAGAATATAGGGGGCGGGTAGGTTCAGATTTTCTATTTCTGTGTTCCTAGTTAATAGAAATGGCAGTCATCATGAGTTGACCCTGAGATTGATAAATGGTATAATATTTGCATAATAATAGGACAAGTATGTCAACAGAGTAGAAAAGATAAAACGGAAATACAGCTAAGTATTGTTTTTAAAATTCAAATTCACAGTTAACTTTCAAATGTAGGGTAATGAGCCATTCAGTAAATGTTGTTATAAAAACAATATCTTGAACATTTCTAGCAAATTTGGTATTCCTGTGTATAGCTGTTGAAATAATTTCCCTTATTCAGTACCTACTTATTGAACCTCTGTTTGTATCACTGAACACACAGGCATACAGTTGTAAACAAGATATACCATCCTTATAACCTTGTTCTAGCCTTGTGGAGGGAAGAGGCATTGATTGATTAATTGCACAGATAACTGTATTATAATTATCAGTGCTGTGAAGGAGGGATACAGAATGTCTTAAGAACAGAGTATAGGTTATTGTGGAAGCTGGATCATGCAGGGTCTAATAGACCTTGCTTTAAGGATTTGTCTTTATCCTGAGAGCAGTGGCAAGGCATCTGAAGGTTTGTGCAGGACATTTGTAGAAGGAAAGTAGCATTATCAGATCAGATTTTCATGATGGAAGAGTCATCATGCTGATGTATAGAGAATGGCTTGAAGGCATGCTAGAATTGATAGAGCGAAGAGAGCATTTCAACAATATAAATGAGAAGATGTTAACTGCTTGGGTCTCAAGTGCTTCAGGGCTTTGGTGCACACATGCCCAGGTTTAGGAGCCACACCACGAAAACATCCCACAAAACTTTGCCTTATAAAGTACAGAGGTATGTTTTTGTTACTCTCTCCTATTAGTGACCAAGAATTTAAATGAGAAAAAATCAATGAAGTCATCAGAAATGTCTCCAGTGCCATTGAGGTCAGCTGGCCAGACAACTAAAGCTCATTTGCATCAGCCCCACAGAGTAAGCCAGGTGCTTCAGGTGCCAGCTGTAAATTTGCACCCTATCAGGAAGAAGGGCCAAGGAAAAGACCCTGCCACATTGAGTGAGTATACACAATTAATGCTGCATTCATTTAACTGAAATTTCCAGGCGAGTTAGATTGGAAAGTGATTATAAATGCTTTGGAGATCTGCTATCATGGTGTGTGTAGTATAAGCAGCACTCATGAGTCGAGAAATGCTTCATTTTGCCTATAAGTCTTTGATAACTGCATGCATATTTTAAATGTTGATGTGGGAATTCCTATAATATCAACCAAAAACTTATTTTTACTTGGGTACCAAGGGCTTACTGCATTTAGTGGTATATATACTCAGTTATCTAATGAAAAGGCAACCTATGAGAATGAAATTGCTTATTTCTTAAAAAAAAAAAAGCCTGTATGTTGGTTTTTCATTAATGACCACTTATGAAAACTTAGCTAGGAAACAAGAAAGAAGCAAGGGTAAAATACACAAAGTATAGGCCAAGCTCTCTTTTCCTCTGTTGGACCACATAGACGTTGTCCAAATTACTTTCATTACTTGTTTTAGCAGTATCACTATTTTAGCTTCCAGGTGGAAAGCTAGATTACGTTTGGTTCCCAGCATTATTTAGCCCATGCATTATACATAGAATATAGTCAGTAGAATCTTGAGAATTTAACTTGATTTTGCTTTGAAATCCAAAGGTAAATAAGGAGTTCCCCTTCCTTTGCCAGATTTTCAGTCTGGTGATAAAGACATTCACATAAATAGATAACTTCAGTATATGTGATGTATCCACTATTACTGCAGGAGCATGTATAGAGAGCATAGAAAAGAACAAAAGAGAGCGGGCTCTTAGAGTTGAGAGAGGTAAGACAGTGCTCCAGAGAAGACTTTGTGGAGGTAATACCTAAGCAGAGTATTAAAGGTTGACTAGGAAGGAGGTAATTAGGCAAAAATTCCAGAGAAGTTGCTTAAGGCGGAGGAAGAGTTTGATGGCTACATGGAGCTACAGGTGGTTTACTCTGAGTACGAAGCTGCAGAGTTGAGGGACAATAATAATTAATGCTAACACTTAGAGAACACTTACTGAATGCCAGACACAGTTCCAAGTGCTTTTACTATTTTATGTATATATGTTCATTGACTCTTAAGAACTCTAAAGATAAAAAATACTCTCATTCCCTATAAGATCGAAATAACTTAAAGCATCCTCAGTAAGAGATGGAACTGGAAGTTGAGCTCAGGTTAACTGGCTCAAAGTCCTTACTTTTAAGACTGTACCAAACAAACAGTGTCCCATGATGAAGAGAAGTCAAGTCATAGACATGCCAAAATTAGAACATGACATGCTGAAGGAAAGTAGTCAATAGATGCCTGTAGGAAGCAGTTTGAGCAAGGCAGGGTCTGGTCCAGTTTATGTTTGAGGAGGTCTGTAGTAGGAAAGGGGTGTGAGATTGGAGATGGGGAGTCTGAGTGGAAAGCTGATGTAGCAATTGGAAGTTGACCAAAACCTGATCTAGTTTGGTGACTGTGGATATGAAGAGAAAATTGGATGCAAAATGGGTGAAGTTAATTTGATGATGAGAATGAGAAATGAGAATAGGTCTAACTCTGATTTCTTACTTGGACGTCATCACCTGAGAGGCAGAATAATTTGTACCAGGTAGCCATCTTCCTTCTTCCTGTAATATGCCTATTAGTTATGTGATAAATATATTAAAATGGCACTTCACTAAGAGTAGTGTGAGTATACCAAGTTTTAAATTTTTTCAGTATTGAAGGAGTGCTTGTTACTATGCTGGGTACTCATCAGAGTTGGGCTTTCTTTACTGATTCAACAGTGGAAACATTGGTAAGTTTGACCTGTGCCAAAAAGACCAGCTTTGGACAAGAGTGATGACAGAACTTTGCAGGAATGTTTCCAGTAGGCTCCATACTCTTTTCCTATAAATTCATGATTCTTTCTGTTGTCTACTTCTCTCCTGTAGTGTGAATTTAGTGCTCTTGAAAAGGGCTGGACTGGCAGCCCTGCAGCTTCTGTATCCCCACAGCACAGATGCACCACAGGTAGTGACAGAGCCAACATCCCTCCGCTGCCCCTGCCACATGCCTCGCCCTGACTTGGAGAGGCCACCTCTAGAGGGGAAGGAAGACTCTGAATCCATGCATTCTCTATTGAGACTTCCAACACGTGTGTCAGTGGTGGGGGGTGGCACACTATACCCAGACTGTTAAATCCATGTCCCTTATGTCGCACAGCAAGCAGAGAAAGAGCTATTCTAATCTGATCTGTGCTGACTGGCTGAATTTGAACAAATGACCTAGAGGTGAGAATCTCTGTGTGCCATTACCCAGTCATTTAGTCCCCGTTTGTCATGTACGCATTTCAGTTGACTACACTAGCCATTGTGCATTGTGGCTTTAGTTATGTAGTAATTAGGCAACTGTAGACATTTTAATGGTGAAGTGATGCTTATTTACCTCTTTGATTTTATTTTTAGGTACAGGTTTACCTCAGAAAGTTTTAGGAACAGCTGAAGAAGTAAGTGGTGGTAAGAAACACACAGAAGACACTATTTCTGTGGCATCATCCTTACATTCCAGCCCTCCTGTGTCTCCTCAAGGTTCTCCCCGCAAAGGTGAGGGAAAACACTTTGAGCTCTTGTGTCAACACTGTGGGGTACACAGTTTGCTTTTGGTCTATGGTGATAATATTTAGAAAGTGTGAAGAAAAGTGAAACTCCTAATACTTCCTGAATTTTCATGTTTTGGATTGCATTATTTAGATAGCTTCTAGGTATTATGCAGCATGGAGCTAAGACTCCTGCATTCAGAGTGTTGTCCTTTTTTGGTAGAGGACAAGCATAGATAAGAATGAAGGCAGAAGTCAATTGTTTTGGTCTGTGCAGATTCTTGATGTTGTTATTCAAATTACCAATTAATTCAGATAATTCTATGAATTATTTTAAAGTAAGAATTTCTTCAGGAAATTGTTTATAACCCATTTACAAGATTTAGATAATGAAACTAATATTTAGGGTAATACATTGCTTTCTTTCTAATGGAGTTTGACTGCTACCTTTTTATTAATCAAAATTTACAATAATCTGTACAGTACCCTCATGGATTTTTACATTTATACTAATGAACCTCTTGAGTTAAAAAACGTGTGAAATTTCTCTTGTTTATTTACCTATATTTTCATAATTCAGACCGAGGCTTTGCTCTTTTTTTTTTTTCTGACTAGCCTGGGTAGCATGAATGTAAGATGCCATTTCACACCAGCTCCAAATGTAGCATTCTAAATAATGTGTATGTTTCTTCCACTGGCCCCTCTCCACATTCTCTGTGTGCCCTGGTGAGAAGACTCCTTAGTTTCCTTAACTGGAAACTAGTTCAATTGGATTTGGTGTATATGCATGAACATGACTTGTGGGAATTTCACAAATGTAAAAGATTTACATCTTTGAATAATCACAGTACAGAATAGTACATGGTCAGAGGGAAGACAAGCTTATGAATTCTAGCAGGAAGGAAAACTTGCAGAGCTTTCCTTAGCTCCTGTGTTCTAAGTTTCCTTTCACTTTTGAGGGTTCTTTTTATTTTTGCTACCTCTGTGACAGCAGTGTGGTACAGTGATGTCAGACCTTAGTTTGATTCCTGACTCTGTCCCCAGTCATAGCTGTGTTACTATAAACAACAGATTTATAAGGTCAGGTCTTCTGTCTGTAAGATGGGATAGGGACCACCTATTTTAGGGACCTTATTTAAGGTTTAAATGAAATAATACCTGTAATGCCTGATAGAGTGTTTAGTAAATTGGAATTTCTCTTCTTTATCACTGCTGTCACACCAGGGCAATATAACTCCATTACTGACCTTCTTCACATAGCTAAGACTGGCTAGAATTTTCTTTCAGATTTTACTAAGAAAAACTTAGTAAAAATCACATAGGACATATAAAAGTATTCATAATAGATGTGTTTATAAAGCACAGTTTTCTGTTCCTGTTGTATATAGCTTGTATATGATTTAGGAAAGTACACAGATCTCTTTCCTCTACTGTTGCGTGTGTTTCTTGGCCAAAGTATCCCTGTGTGTATGTGAAAGCACTCGTTACTCAGTCATGTCTGACTTTTTGCAACCCCATGGACTGCAGCCTGTCAGGCTCCTCTGTCCAAGGAATTCTCCAGGCAATACTCGAGTGGGTAATCGGGTCCCAAGGATTGGGGCTGGGAACAGTGCCTTATTCACACACATGGTCCAGATGAAGAATGTTTGTATGCTTTTAATGCTCTTTCAGGAACACCTTTACACCCTCCAGTGGTCTCATTATAGACAGCTCTCTAACCAGGAAACTAGTTGAATTGGATTTGGTGTTTTATGCATCAGTGTGACTTGAGGGAAGAGGTCAAGAACAGGAATTTCCCCACTGCTTTGATTCCCAACAGAAATCCATTTTAACCACTGGAATAGAGAAGGCTTCTCTCTCTTGTACTTTCAGTGGGTGGCCAACAATTGATCATGATATTTATAGATTTGTGACCATGATATTTATAGATTTGTGAGAAATGTAGTGATGTTTCAAAGTCTTAGAAATCTGAAGAAAGTCTTTTCTTCAAAACTATTTCTGTGGTTTATTTCCATAGACAGATTTTTGCTAGTCGTCAGTGATTGAACAAAAATGCCATTAAACTAAAAGTATGTTATTAGAATCTGTTCTTGGTTCTTGCTATACTTTGAAATAGTTCTTTGTTTTCTAGCAATTGAGAAAATAAGCCAAATTTTTTTTCAACTAAAAAAAAAGAGAAAAGGCCTACACTCATGATTTTTAACAGGAGAATTTAAACAAAGAATTGAAAAAGTGAGACATCAAGAGGCCTTAACCTTTTTCTTCCCTGATGCTTAAGGCAGGGAACCTCTCCACCTTGGAGAGAAAATTGGATCAGATATTGTGCTTTATAAATACATACATTGTATGTCCTGTTTATATATCTTGTCTGATTTTTGCTTCTATACACGATTCAAGTCTAAAAGAAGAAAGAGACTCTGATGAAGTCCTGTCTGATTTTTGTTAGTAGAATCTGCCTGGAAATTCTAGACATAGTTACTTTCAAGAAATATTTCTGGTTATTGAGTACTCTTGTCATATTTTTTTAGCAACTTGGGTTACTTTAAGCAGTTTTTTATAAGGTAACCTTTCTCCTGTGTTGTCTTATTTATGCTATATAGTAGAGACTCCATGTAGTAAAAGTATGTTGCTAGACTTTAATTTTTCAGATATTGTCAAGATGTTAAAATTTTTTGATAGTAAAATGTTATATAAACCAGGTAAATTGTGATTAATTGGAAAGAATTAATTGACCATGACAGGGTTTTTGCATCTCTCCCTCCAGTTGGCAGTATCCTATCTGATCACAGCATCCTGCTGCGCCTCTCAGGGTCTTCCTCATCCCCTCCCCGTGAGTCCAGCACCAACATCAGTGGCCAGAGCTGCCCCGGAATAGGTGGGGTTTACTTGCAAAAGAAAATCCTTCAGATTACCAGGAGCACAGCCAAAAGAACAGACAGGACCGAGAAGGCCACTGAGGAGAATAGAGACAGGACAAGCTGTGAGAACACAGCCAGAAAAAGAGTGACATCCCCGTTTAGAAGATTTAGGGAAAGAACTCTTTCAAGGGAGAGACTAGCCAACAGCAGAAAAGAGGACGCAGATCACAATCAAGCTACAGAAAGCTGTGAGAAAGTGAAGGATGTTGGAAGCAACATCAAAGATGAGAAAGGGAGTGACATCTTCAATTCAAATAGCCGAGGCAACAGTAACACTTTAAACTGCTTCTACATGCGATTCACGTCTAAAAGGAGAAAGACACTCTGATGAAGTTCTTTACTTAATTTTAGTGTGAAATTTGTTTTCATTTATTAATGTAAATGTAGCTTAAGTCATTTGTCAAACAAGGCTGAGGCAGCCAACCTACTAAAATATTTTCTCTGAGCATTTTATGGATTAGTATCCTCCAGCAACCAAATCGTATTCACTTAAAGTGCCTTATTTGTATGTATGTTATTTTGCTAATGTTAGTAAACTTAATACTCTCGTTTTCTGTGGTTGGCTTTATTTTCTACTGGTAACAGCTGTGAGTGCAGCAAGTAGAGGAGGCTTTTAGGAACCAGTATTTACTTTTACATTAAAACCCCAGTAATGATCTGATCAAAACTTTTGCCTTACATAAGTGTGTTGCTTTCTTATTACTGCAACTCCATTATAAGCTAAAGAGAAGTGTTTGGAAGGCAAGAAACTATATAATACCTTGTCCACGTAAACTTTTGTTTTAATCATCCACTTTTCATATACACTCTGGTCACAGGAGGAGGAGATAGTCTAACCTGGCAAGTTAAAAAATATATGGGAGACTTGTTTTAAAAAAAATACAGTTACTAAGTACCACTGCAGACCTCATAAATTTGAATTGCTAGAAATTGGCCCAAGAATGTGTATTTTAATAAGCCTTCCAGATGATTCTTAAAATTAATTATATTTGAGAAATACTGATCTAACAGACAAAGGAATGAAATTATTTTTAAAACAGTAAAGCAAGTCTGTGCCCCAGGATAAAGAACTGGCTTTTTCTTTTGAAGAAAAATTTTTAAATTTTGTTTTTAATTTACCACATCCATTTTCTTGGTCCTCTTGAAAATTGACCCATCACTTCTTGAGGGACACTGAGGAATAGCAGTGATCCCATGATCAGAGAACTGGGGAGGAGTGAAATGATTGACTCGACTTGGCTTGTCCTGTGCCTGGCACAAAGCCAAATATATAGATCACACATTTTCTGAGTCTTAATTTTTCTTTTTTGAAATAGTTAATGAAACTACTTAATTAGGTTATTGATTAACACATTTTTTGGTTGTTGAACTATGTGTGAGTATAAAGGCTATAGTTTCTAAGGTTTCTAGGAGTGGACCCAAAGGTCATGCATCTAATAGAACCTCATTTTCTTAGTGAACGAGAAGATATTTGCTTACTTCTTTGCGACCTACTCCTTGCTGGGATTACTACAGCGTTTTCTTTTACTTCACAACAACAGAAGTTTGGCACTTTTCTGACAATTACCAAAACAGATGACTGGGTACATTAAGTATCACACTGCAGATTTGATTTTGGATCCTTCTACTTTACTCCATCTTCACCCCTTCATTCTAGAAAACGCTAAAGAAAATCTCTCTAGTTATATCTGCTGTGCAGTAAGTCATAGAACTGATTAAAATAGGTAGATGCTGGTTTTTTTCATGATGCATTTTTCTAAATCTGTCAGTTCAGCTGTTTAATACTCTGCTAAATTGGTGAAGAAAAAGGAAACTAGGTATAAGAGTAAATACAAATCTAAAACAATTTCTTTACAAATACTAAAACAAGTGGCTTTCAGCTTGGGCAAGACTTCTTAGGTGACTAAAGCAAAGTATCTAGGGTAAGTATTTGCAGTTTGAAAAAACAAATTATTTCCCCTGGGTCCTAACTCCCCTTACGTACCCCCAGCCCAAGGTGGTGTTTTGAACACTTAAGTCAGGCCTTGAAATATTTATGTTAATCATAGGGGAGGGGACATAGAGTTAAGAAGAGGCTGAGACATTCAGGTTGTCTTTTTTCTAATGTTCTATAATATATTTAATGCCTCTTATTCTATTAAATACTTGTAGCTCTGCGAGAGCCAGGGGCAGGTTTGCCTCTGAATTGGCTTTCTCAGTAATGCTATGTTTTAATGTTCTGTTTCTTGAATTTGGAGTTAGATTGGTGCCATGAAGGTAGGCAGGTGAATGGATATGTGAGGGACATGGGCAGGAGTCAGCACCATTGCTGCTACATAGACGGAAATTGACACCGATGCTCACTTCATGTTTTTGTTCTTTTTTTGTATTTTTTTAATCCTCTCCCTGACCCTCCCCACTCCAGTTCAGTTGTTCTGTAGTCTGATCAGTTGTCTTCTCTCATTCAGGTTATACACTTATACCATCAGCTAAATCTGACAACTTGTCTGACTCCAGCCACAGTGAGATTTCTTCACGGTCCAGCATTGTGAGCAATTGTTCTGTTGACTCCATGTCTACAGCTCTACAGGATGAACGGTGTTCCTCCCAGGCTGTGGCAGTCCCTGAATCCACTGGAGCATTGGAAAAGACAGAGCACTCTTCAGGGATAGGAGACCATAGTCAGCTTGGCCCTGGGTAAACATCCTTGCCTGTGTTCACATCACTAAACTCAAGCCAAGTGGCCACAGCAGTAGTGCTCCCTAATTTGACCATGGACGCCCCCACCAAAGGGGGTAGCTTATATATACTTACATGAAAATAAGTACTGTTTTGAAAGATAAATGGGTGCTCATTTTTTAAGTGTTACTGAAATCACATAACTTACGTATCTTTTTGATCAATAAGAATTCAACGTCAAGATGCTATTGGTATGTGGGAAGTGTCTTGCATTCTGGCTGTAAGGTTAGAGACTGCTCAAAAACAGTGTGTGTAATGGGAAGTACCCTCAAAGTGCTATACACACTGTGGACAGATTGGGAGAGTAGGACTAGTCCTTGATCCCTGTTATTGCAAAGTATGATTTGGAGCATAAGAATTACCAGCTATGAAAAGGCAATCCCCCCCAAAAAAAGTGAACTCTAAATTTCTATTTTGAATCAAACAAAATGGAAGTCTTCAGAAAGCATTGAGAAAGTCGACTGTGAATTGATATTGTTAAATCTGGTATACTTTAAATAGTAAAGCATTATCATATTTGTAAAGGTTTCTAAACTGTGATTCTCTAGACCAGGAATCTGCAAACTTTTTCTGTAGAAGTTAGTAAATACATTAGATGTAGCAGGCGGTAAGGTCTCTGTTGCAGTTGCTCAACCTTGCTCTTGTTGGATCACAATAGCCTTTGACAACTAGTAAACAAACAAGTTTACTGTGTCCCAGTAAAACTTTATATGCAAAAGCAGGTATTGAGGCCCAGATTTACCCCTGGACTCCACTTTGCAGATCCTGGTCTATCCTCTGTACCAAATACCAGGACTTCACAAACCTTATCTGGAATGAGTGGGTAAAGGCCCATTTAAAGGAGTACAAATTTTAGGCTTTGCAGACTGCAGACAGTCCCTGTCTCAAAATCTTTGGAGTTTTTGTTCTATTTTGTTTAAACTGTTTAAAAATGAAAAAAAACAAAAACAAAAAACCATGCTTTGCCCAAGACCATAATAAAACAGTCTTGACTGGATTTGGCTGATGAATGTAAGTTTGAGAACCGTTGCTAGAAATGATAGAACTCGTTCAGTAGTAGGTAATTGGGGAAGTTGCTGTTTACTTGGTACCTAGAGACATGCTGAAAAATAAAACATGGTTCCTGTAATTGAAATTCTTAATTCTGTGTGCATAGAGAGAATATAGCATTGTGTGATCCAGAATGAAAATGTATACTTAATTTTATTCAAGAAGAATGCTGAGGAAACCTTGCTGAGTATTTGAGTTTCTAGCTAAGTATAAACATTAATGCCAGTAGAAGTTCAGTGATGATTGATTACAGTGACATTTTTTTCACAAGGTTATGTGGGCATTAAGCACTTGTGATCTGTGTTCTATAGTCTCTTGTAGGCAGTTAATAGAAGGCAGTTTTTCCTTTAAGCCAGCAAATTACTTTTAATTGTGTGTCTCTTGATTTTAGGTGGACACTCTCAAAACCATCTCTAATCAACAAGAGTTTAGCTGTCTCATCTTCTGTGAGCAATGAAGAGATTTCTCATGAGCACATCATTATAGAAACAGCTGATAGTGGTCGTGGAAGTTGGACTTCCTGTTCAAGCAGTTCCCATGACAACTTCCAAAGTCTTCCAAACCCCAAAGGCTGGGAGTTTTTAAACTCTTACCGACCTACCCATTTGGATGGTCCCATAGCTGAAGTTGAACCCACTGACTGTGAGCACTACAGCTGTCCCAAAGGCTGCTCTCGAACTTGTGGTCAGTGTAAAGGAAGCCTAGAGACTAATCAGATGAGACAGAGTTGGGCTTCCTCTAGTTCTCTGTCTGACACATACGAACCAAACTATGGGACAGTTAAACGGAGAGTGCTGGAGAACACCCCAGCTGAATCATCTGAAGGCTTGGACCACAAAGAGGGCATCGATCCAGTTTATAAAACTGTTACTTCAAGTACAGAAAAGGGCTTGATTGGTAAGTTACGTGTTCTTTGTCATATGTGTGGCGTTTAGAATTTAAGTGGTAAACTGTGACCTTGGCCCAGAACTTTATTCTTGCAAAATTCCTTTCTCTTATTCTAATCTCTCTTTCCTCCCTCCATATGCAAATTATTTTCAAAAAGTTCATGATTTCTCAAGGGCTTTGGGGCAGACAGTCAAGCCATTTAAAATGAAAAGGATGACATGAAGTAATTTAATTAAGGAGACAGGTTTATATGTCTGGTTTTGCTTTTGGGATCTTTTTGGTTTCATTAAGAAATATTACATTACTATGCAGTAGTAATAAAGGGATTATTCTCTTTGCCACCTCTTAAATTGTTTGAACCCCTCTTGCTTTGCATACATGGTTAGAAGCTTTGAATCTGATAAAACTTTTAGGTATTACAGGTGGGGGAAAATGTGTGATAAAGAAGTCTGAAGCAGGGACTTCTCTGGCAGTCTAGTGGTTAAGACTTTGAGCTTCCACGGCAAGGACCACAGTTTCGATCCCTGGTCAGGGAATTTAGATCGCACATGCTGTGCGGCGTGGCCAACAAAAGCAAAGAAGTCCAAAACATTTTTCATGATACCTGCCTAGTGCATATTATGCACGTGCCAACTTCTGTTTGTGGATTCTGTTGTAACTGCACACAGCTTTCTTGGTGTATTCTTTTAGTATTTGCCTATCAAATACATTTTTCCCTTTCTTTCTTGGGACATAACAGCACCTGGTTTTCTTTTGTGTGAAGTGACTGTTTTGAATCAATATTATAATCAACTCTTACTTTTATATCATATGGTATCAATTTAAATTACTAAATGTAAAAGATGTGGTTTTTATAGCATATTTTTTCTCATTTACATTGGGTTTTTTAGTTCATTCATTTTTCCAAGAGTTTTTTTTATTAAAGCCTTTTAGGTAACCACTATACTGATATGCAAGCATGTGTGTGCATGGAAGTAAAATCTTTCTTTCTCTTATCCATTTGGGAAAATAGATTTAAATTTTTTTTTGTGTTCTTTTGTTGTTGTTCATTTTTAGTTGACTCTGGGCATGGGCAAATCTTTTAATGTTCTTCATGCTTGTGTTCTCTTAGCAACCACTCTACCCTCTCCTCACTCCATTCTCCTCAGATGGGAATGGAAATCCTTCTGACTTTGATATTATCTGCAGATTTTACTGGTAGAGTTGTAGAAATTTCTGCATAGACAAACTTGATTCTCTGAAGGGAGGATTTTAATGATTCTTTTTAATTTAGTCTCTTCTTATTGCATATAGATTTGTGTTAATCGCTCAGTTATTTTCGACTCTTCACCAGGCTCCTCTATCCTTGGAATTCTCCAGGCAAGAATACTGGAGTGGGCAGCCATTTCTTTCCCTGTGTATATAGATAGTGTTTGTGTTTTAAAAGTTACTGATATCATCAAGACATTCAGAGTTACTGGTCCTATGAGTCTTGTGGATTGGTCTTAATTTCATGAAACCTTCCTGTTTAACCTATTTCTGGTGCTTTTTGAAGCTTTGCTTTAGACTGAGGGTGTACAAACGTAGGGGAAAAGATTTTAAGTCACTGTTATTTTTAATGCCCACTGAGAAAATCAGAGAAAGTTAACTTGAAGTAGATTTCCTAAAATTATGATTTTTCTTCTTCACTTAAGCACAAAGCAGAGGCTAGGAATAAGGTCCTAGAAGGAATTAGTTCCTCTCTAAAGTTATTTATATGCCAGCAATGACAACTTATCTACCCTGGAGTGCCAGGAAACAGTGTTTCATGTCAGAGAAAGGGAAAAATAGCACTTAAGTAGAGGGCCTAAATGTCATTTCTATGACCATCTCCCCGTTTAATGCACTTTAGATATACAGGATGAATTCTTAAGTGTTTCTGACTCCCTCTGGAGCTGATGTCCTGAGAAATCTGTCACGCACCTCTGTGATTCGCAGATTGACCTGTGAAAGGAAGAAGTTTGTCGTCAGGGTCATCTCTTTCAACTGTCTCACTGTTTAATGTTTGTAAAACCTAGTGCAGTTTATGTATTTTAAACACAAATTTAAATATCAAGTTTATTAAGCTTATTAAAAAGTTTTTAATCTACTGCCATTGTGTTCAAATATATTCATTTTGTCAGTTTTTTAAGTTCTGTTTTATCATTGTAATAAGTTTTATGTTTTTTATTTTCATGTCTTCTGTTTTTCATTAACGTTTCCATTGCTTATTTTTCATGCCAGTGTACTGTGTCACCTCACCCAAGAAGGAGGATAGGTATAGGGAGCCACCTCCCACTCCTCCAGGATACATGGGGATTTCTTTAGCGGACCTAAAGGAAGGACCCCACCTCCACCTAAAACCTCCAGAGTATAGTGTGGCGGTGCAGAGGTCAAAGATGATGCATAACAGCCTCTCTAGACTGCCGCCAGCTTCTCTCAGTAGCAGCCCTGTGGCCTGTGTTCCATCGAAGATTGTAATTCAGCCTCAGAGGCATAAACTAGATGTGACTGATGCAGATAGCGAAGCAGATGGTATGTTGACAAACTACCTTAATAGCTCTTAAATAAATTGCCTAACACTTTGAATGATCTTTACTCTGGTATTTCATGTAATCAGAAATGTTTTCTTCACTGCTTTAGAAATCTCTGTTTAAAAAAAGAGAAAAGCCTAAATATGATGGTGTGTTTTTATAAACGGGGAGAACAAGCTTGTTGTTTCTCTGTGCCCGGTACCCTTTTTCCAGCTCANTGATCTTTACTCTGGTATTTCATGTAATCAGAAATGTTTTCTTCACTGCTTTAGAAATCTCTGTTTAAAAAAAGAGAAAAGCCTAAATATGATGGTGTGTTTTTATAAACGGGGAGAACAAGCTTGTTGTTTCTCTGTGCCCGGTACCCTTTTTCCAGCTCAAATGGAGTATTCTTATATTTCAGATGGCAGCTCAGCCAAAAGGGATAATTTTAAAAGACACATGACATTGGTGGAGTTATGGTATATATTAATGCTTGGGCACTTGAAACTCCAAGTATCACAATGTCAAATCACCTAAAGTCATGCTGTTGGATAGAGTTTCTCGTATTAGCAAAACTTGACTGACTTGACAAAGTTGGCAATAAATGAATTTTATCCTTTTAAACAGTGTAATAAGTAATAAAGTGGTTACAAAGTACTTTGGAATTCCAGTTGATTGTCAGTCTTCAGTGTGGTTGGAACTCAAAAATGTCATTACAGTAAAATCTGGCCTCTGATGGGGTATTTGAGAAGATTTCTTTGTTGAAATTGACTAATTTTCTAAAAGATAACTAGATTGTTAGTTGATCTTTATTAATATGCGGATCTACACTTAACTGTGTTTCTGTTGTTTTCAGAAAATGAACAGGTTTCAGCAGTGTAACCTTTGTATTGACCTGGTTGAAGTCTACTGAAAGTCCTGGAAGGAGTGAGCAGAACGATCTCGTGATTCTGCAGGCCGTTGCCAGCCCATAGCACGCTGCTCCTGCTGCTAACCCAGAGGTTTTGTTCCCTGTGCTCTGAGCAATGAGATAGCCTGAGTCATGCTTCCTTTCATTTAATCCCTGCAGATGCATAGTTTCCTCAGCTATGGATGTTGTGCCTGGATACCATTCTCTGCTTTGCACACCAGATCTGCCTTGGGACCACAGTTACTAGAACAAATTCAAACTCGAGTCCTCCCCATATATATATCACTATAGATTTTCCTTTAACACATTATTTTTAAGATAGTAGAGTGGTAGTATTTTTCCAGCCATAGCTTGGATTAACAGACAAATTCAGAATGTCTGCCAATACCAAGGATATTTTTATGTATTTGAAAAGTAACTTATTATTTGAAGTTTTCTGGTTTTCTTTGTATTTGGGAGCGCTTGTTAACTGATGTTCATGTTTGAGGCCATAAAACTGTCTCTGATCTGACCAAACAGAAGCCATCTTTACAGGATGATAATACCTTTGGCTATATGTAATCATCTATAGCACCAATGCAATGTGGGTCTGTTTGAATGGAACAGGGATCCTTTTGCCATTGAGATGTTAGGAAGGAAAAATACTGCCATCTGCTGGTCAGGATTTGGAAAGCCAAATGAAGCTACCACAGAGTCAGCAGCCTTTTGGGAAAAAGGAGGGGGTATGATGGGGTGTATAGCAATCCTAATTTCCAAAGAATGAAATTTTTATCTAACGTAACACATATAGAAATTCTGAAGTGAACGTCATGCTCTACCTAACTGTAAGTATAAATCCAATAAATGGAAACTGAGTTCTAGACAGTTCCACTCTGTAGGAAGCTGTAACTAAAATTTTTCACAACTCAGATATGGAGTTCATTCGTAATGGGTGTGTTAGCATTGGCAGTGTAATCATGAAGGTCAGTTTAGCTTTGTGCTAAATGTTCTGCAGCATTCCCCACCCCTACCCCCATCTCAAAGCACAAGGCTGTTTTCAATCTTGATAAACACTGCAGCTCCCAGTTGACTATAGATAAAGCGCAGCACGCTAGAGTCAATGATTCGTTGACAATTTTGTGGAGGAAAGAAGAGCTAGAATTATGGAAATGATTATTTCTTGGTTCTCACTTCAGGCCTTCAGAGGAAGGAGATATATTATATATATATATGTATGTATGTATGTATGTAAAATGTATCTCCTGTTGGGCATGGCACTCCTAAATATTTAATTAAAATTTCAGTAATTGTTTACTGGATGAGGCAGACTTTCCAACATTTTAAAAAATTAAGTATAATGTTTTCTATATCTTTAGTTTAAATATTTTCGTTTGTTTTTTAGTATAAAGGCAAATGAAAGTTTAATAAACTTCTGTGACTACCAAAAAAACAAAAGCCGAAGCCATTAATGCGCACTACCCGGATCAACTTGCAACCAAAAATAGGTTTACTTCTGAGCGGGTGTCCATATGTGAATTTATAGGATTTAGTTGTCTTATGACTTCCTTTTGAAAAGTTTGTTCTCATTTTTTTCCTAGCTCTCTCTTCCTTCTATCATACTCCTATTGCCTTTATTTTAAAATCAACTAGACCAATCAGGTATGACCTAAATCAAATCCCTTATGATTATACAGTGGAAGTGAGAANTTCCTTTTGAAAAGTTTGTTCTCATTTTTTTCCTAGCTCTCTCTTCCTTCTATCATACTCCTATTGCCTTTATTTTAAAATCATAAATCAGTTCCAACTGGTAAATGGCAGTAGTCCATCTTTTCTATCAAAATGACAGTTTCTTCATCTTAGGAAAGATCACATGTCTGAAAAATTCCCATGGGCAAATAATTGTAAATCAGAAATTTAAGCCTTAGAAATTTAAGGTATGTTAAAATGAGGCTAGTTGGCTCCATAGCTATCTTGGCCCATTGAAATGGAAAGTAACCTGGATCAAAAATCTAATAATAGTTTGAAAGTCACACTGTAAAGGTGTGATCTATAAACAGTGGTCCTTTGATCATAAATTTTTCTTTCACTGGTTTACACAATATTATTTTCATGTTCAGAACAAAACAAAGAAAGTGAGAGATATTTTTGCTATAACCATCTTTTTATCAAGTTTGGGTATTTACTCTCACCATTTTGTATCCACTCCCCGGAAAAATGTGCTATTTGCACAGTATCTGTTTTTTTAACAAGTCTGTCAAATTGTTGTCCTTAATGTTACCGATAATCATCTTGCACAGAGTCAGAGGCTTGTGGTTTTGGACTTGCACCTTGTAGCTGCCTTTGTTTTCTTGTAGCTTGAACTGTGAGTGTTTGGATCAGCTGATCACATTGATCAGGAACTAGCCAAATGCTTTGTAGTTTGATATGTATGTATCCCTTAAAAGCGTCATGGCGTTTTGATCTTTATGTTTGATACCAGGTACATTCCTGCCTTCTCTTAGTCTGTCACGTGACTAGAACGAGAGAAGCCTTACCCTGTACTGGTTCCAGTTCTAAGTCCCCATTTGCTTTTGTTTTTATGTTATGAATTTATAAGCGTACTAAAGAGACTTGTGCCCTCATCGCACTGCAACTCTGAATCAGCCAGGAATATTGGAGCTGCAACTTTTGCCAAATAATGAATTTCAACAACAAAAAACTCTTCATAATGAAAGATATGGAGAACTAATAACTCTAATATGTACTTCCATAAAAGTTCATTGTGATTTAATAGATTATTACTTTCTCCAAATGATTACTTTCAGTATGATATTTGGGGAGAGAAAAACCTTTAAATGATTTTTTGTGAGGGTGATAAGTCTGCATAACCACCTTGAAAATCTCCCAGGCTTGAAATATGACAGTAATCATGGAGATATCCAAACCTAAGTTTTATAAAGTGTTCTCTCCCCTTCAAGAAGAAGGGGAGAGTTTCCTTATGTATTTAAAACTGATTGTTATTCTGATATATGTTTCTAAAACATGTGATATTAAAATAGATGTATCCCTTTAGTATTACCATAAAGGCTAGAGCAAAGGGATAAATCTTCAAAAGTGTTAAAGTATATTTTCAGATTTAAACTTGAACCCCAGTTCATCTTTAATTTTTGTTGTGCTTTTTAAAGGCTTCTTTACTTTTGAAACACAGAATGCAGTTGTACTTGACCTTTTAAAATTGAATTTTGAGCTTATCAGCAAAAGACAAAACTGCACAGTCATAATAAATAGCAATTATACTGCACAATTCAGTGATTGTAAAGTATCCTGTAACAAGCAATGTTTGTCTCCTATTTTTTGATACCTCTTAAACTTATGTCTTTTAGAAAGACAGTGCCTCTGTATGCTTTTTGTATTTTTATTGAGTGTAAATATTTGTTATATTTTTGGTTAAGAGAATGTAAAAGTACCATTTATTATCATATCTACTAATACGTTGGTGGAATCAATAAAGAATCTAATCAGTCGTCTCTGCACGTTATTGCTAATGTGTGGGAGCCGGTCAGGTAATTACACCCAGTCACTCAAGAGGACCAGTCTGGGACCTTGGTATGAAGGCATTTTTTGTTTTTGGTCTCCAGAGAAATTGGAATTGTCCAATTACAGTTGACATTATGGTATCTGTCAAACACCTAGCTGTTGTTTAGTTTTTTAAAAGTGTGTTCGGGAACTTCCCAGGTGGTCCGGTGGTTGGGAATCCACCTTGAGTGCAGGGGACACAGGTTTGACCCCTGGTCAGGGAACTGAGATCCCACATGCTAGGGAGCAACTAACCCCACGCACCACAGCTGCTCAGCTCCTGTGATCCAGAGCCCGAGAGCCACAGCAGCTGAAGCCCTCGCGCCACAACTAGAGAGTTCATGCCCTGCAACCAAAGAGCCTACCTGATGCAGCCAAATATTCAACTACAAACCAACTTTATCAGTGGCCTAAACCCTATTGGAGCTTGTTTTTCTTTTATAACAGAAGAATCTGCCAGCAGACTCTCTCAGGCTGGTGCAGAGATCCTGCATGCTATTGAGACACCTGAGGATGCCACCAAGTGTTTCAAGAAGAAAGGCTTTACTGGAAAGGTGCAAACGTGTGTCCCTTTTATTAGCAAAACAGCTTTTCAAGAACTCCACTTGCATAATTTCTGTTTACCTCTCGCCTCAAAACTGTCATATTGAGTGTCCTTAGAGAGGCAAAGGAAGGTAACACAGAGGAGAAGGCAACTTGAAGTCTGCAGAGAGTTGTGGCCACTGGTAGAAGAATGCCTACAGTCACCAGGAAGGAGGAGAAACTAGGAAGAGATTCCTCCTTGGAGCCTCAGAGGAAGTACCACTCAGCCAACACCTTGCTGTTGGCCTTCTGGCCTGTTTTAACCACTCAGCTTTTGGTATTGTGTTAATGGCCACCCTAGAAAACTAATGGATGCTACTGTTTTTGTCTGAATTAAAGGATATAGTGTTCATAAGTACACCACGGGAACCACCGCATCTCACTGCCTTCAAGAAGCATTTGTTAAACAAAGGTAAGAGAGGCCCAGAGGCTTCCTTTCCAACTGGCTGGTCAGCCTGTTGTGTTTCCAAGTGTTTACAGAAGGGACATTTGCTATCGTGCTTGCCACGCTTAATATTTTTTGTTTTTCTTTCTACTTTCACAAGTTCTGGTAACTATGTACTGGTATCTTTATGTGGTTTTAACTTTAATTTCCATAATTACTAGTAATGCTAATAAACATCTTTTCAAATTTATCGGCTATTTGGATACTGTGTTTCGTGAGGTATCTCTAGGTCTTTTATGTTTTATTTGTTGCTAATGTAATGAAATACACTTGTTTTATAATGACTTGCTCTATTCATTTGTTGATTCTAACAGCTTTTAGAGTCTTTTGAATTTTCTATATTTGGAAATTTTCTATAGATAGTGGGGGCTGTGGAGGGCTTAAGCACTGAAGGATTATGTGTTTTAGTGCCTCGTGTCAAGGGTCTTAAGTGGTTGTGGCTTTGTTTTATATATTTTGTCTAGTTTTTTGTTTTAGGGAGGAAGATAAAGTGCTAATTTCTCCATACTGATCAGAAGCAGAAGTTGATATTTAAAATTTTAATATTAAAAAAATAAAATTTTAATATAGTTCTCTCAGTAAATGAGAGCAGACACAGTCTTCCCCCACCCACCCCCCAAAAAGTGTAAGGATAATTACTTTGAGGTGATTATGGAGCATTTATCAAAGCTGACTATCCGTTAGGCCATAAAGAAACTATTAACAAATTTCAAAGAATTGGATTCTCATAGAGAAGGCTTTCTGCAGCAGAATTAATGGGAAATTGGTAACAAAAATGACAAAATTTGAAAGTTAAAGAGGATATACCTCCCAATAACCAGGAGAAAGTAGAAATTATTTTGAACGAAATGAAAACAGGAATATCAAGTCACAACTTTTTGGATGTGATTAAGGGGAACAGTGTAGCATTAAAGTGCACATATTAGAAAAGCAGAAAGGCTAAAAATGAATTAGCAAAACCTTCTCAAGAAACCAGAATGATAGCAAATTAAATTCAAACAGATGGAAAAAAATAGCAGCAATTAGTGCAATATGTAACATGACACACACAAAAAAGGACCAGCAAAGGAGTAAGACTGATAAAATTTCTAAACTCTTGGTGAGAATGATCAAGGAAAAAGAAAAAAGGCAAAACTAACCAATGTTAGAAACAAAACATTATTATAGTCATTAGAAAGACAGACACACTGAATAAAATGTGGATGAAATAAACATAGGAAAACAAAATTTAGCAACACTGTAATAAGGAAAATTCAGTAGTCCCATAACTACTAAAGAAGTTGAGTCTCATTTAAAAGGTTTTCCACTGAGAAAACTTGTCCTGGATGGCACTGTCTGTAACTTAAACCCAACACTTTGAAAAGAAGTAACACTGATACTGCTAACAAAATCTCAGTGACAGTAGGGATTTCTTAAACAGATTCTCATAAGAAAGTACTAACAATAAAGGAAATGGTATATTTCACTGTCTTAAAAACATGTTCATCAAAAAATAACCATTTTAAAGAACAAAAAGCCATAATTGGAAAATATATTGTAATTCATATGCCCTTCAGCACACTGCTGCTGCTGCTAAATCACTTCAGTTGTGTCCGACTCTGCGGCCCCATAGACAGCAGCCCACCAGGCTCCCCCGTCCCTGGGGTTCTCCAGGCAAGAACACTGGAGTGGCTGCCATTTCTTTCTCCAATGCATGAAAGTGAAGTCGCTCAGTCGTGTCCAACTATTCTCGACCCCATGGACTGCAGCCTACCAGCTTCCTCCATCCATGGGATTTTCCAGGCAAGAGTATTGGAGTGGGGTGCCATCGCCTTGTCCACTTCAGCACACAGGTATCCAAGATATATAAAGTACTTCTTTCTATCAAAAGAAAAAGAGCACCCCCCCAAAAAAAAATGGGTAAAAGAAATGAGCACTTCATNCCCGACCAGTAACACTGAAGAAGCTGAAGTTGAACGGTTCTATGAAGACCTACAAGACCTTTTAGAACTAACACCCAAAAAAGATGTCCTTTTCGTTATAGGGGACTGGAATGCAAAAGTAGGAAGTCAAGAAACACCTGGAATAACAGGCAAATTTGGTCTTGGAATGCAGAATGAAGCAAGGCAAAGAAAATGCACTGGTCGTAGCAAACACCCTCTTCCAACACTACAAGAGAAGACTACACATGGACATCACCAGATGGGCAACACCGAAATCAGATTGTATTTTACCAGTTTTTTTTTAAATGTCCCCTAAAAATCTAACCCAAGAAAGATTAACAAATCAAATATTTGTGGTGGCTGCTAGAGAAGGAGAGGAAAACTCATCGCAGTAGCAGAGACTTTCAACTCCTGGGAGACCAGAAGTATGTTAAGGGCAGTTTGTATACACCTAATAAATCCAAACTCCAAATGCTCTCTCCTCCTGGGTCTCATCCATAAAATCTGTAGGGCACTAGAGATCAAGTTGCTGGTCAGCACTGAGATTTGCAGAAAGGGCCAAAACTCATAGGGAAATTTGACCTTGGGTTTTAACTTCAGCTTGTCAAGCAGTCATTTCACTAAGACCCTGGGGCTTCATAATGTTGAGGAGCCAATAAACTTGAAAGCAGTTATTTTTCTATCATCACCAATGTTAGATATTTAAATCCGATTTGAGCTCAGGACTTCTTTGAGAGGCAGAGTAAGAAGCAAGATGAACTAAATAATGGTTTTCTGTCCCAGGAAGTGCACACAAGGGGTAGGTGTTGAGTCATTGTCTGGAGATCGGCTGGGGACCCAGGTGCTCAGCATGGTGGGAGGCTGGGGATCCCGTGTGGACTCTCTCACTGCTAGCACCCAAACACTGAGCCTCCTTTCTGGCTTCTGACCCTCCCACAGCTGGCAAGCCCACTGTGACCTGGAACTCAGGGTAGGTTCAGCTGCTAGGTGGTTCCTGGCATTCTGAGTTACTACTTATTTTCAGTATTTTCCAATTTTAAAAATATTTTGCATTGGGTCATCCTGAACCCTATCCTGCTGTTACCTTTTGGTTTAAAGAGTATGACATCTTCCCAGGTCTCCAGGGTCTGAATACAGTGTTAGATCTGGGCTCCTGAGAAGCAAAGGGTTTGATGCTTCAGAGCTGGGTGTTTTTCATCCAGGGGACAGGGAGGGAGAGCTGACAGTCCAGCAGAGTAGCTTAGAATCCTCTTTGTCTTTCTTCTCACCTGTAAATCTTATCTCCTTTGAAACAAGCACTAACAGACAGCTGACAGATAAGATCTTAACCCCCTCCTGCATTTTGCCCTACAAGCTTTCCTGTGTTTGTCTTATTAGAACTCTCCATTCAAAGGCAACTATTCTTTTCCTAGTCCATGGGGTTTGGGTGGGACCAAGAGTCAAAGTCACCTGCCCCTATACACACACGCGGGTATGTGGCTGCATGCGGGCCTGTGTGAGGTGTTCCTTAGAATTTCCAGCCTGGAGCTGGAGTGTGTGCCGAAGTGCCCTGTGCCGAGGTCCGGNCCATGGGGTTTGGGTGGGACCAAGAGTCAAAGTCACCTGCCCCTATACACACACGCGGGTATGTGGCTGCATGCGGGCCTGTGTGAGGTGTTCCTTAGAATTTCCAGCCTGGAGCTGGAGTGTGTGCCGAAGTGCCCTGTGCCGAGGTCCGGGGTGTGTGCCGAAGTTGCCCCGTGCCACGGTCTGAGGTGTGTGCCGAAGTTGCCCCGTGCGTGCCAAAGTTGCCCTGTGCCGAGGTCACGGGAGTGTGTGCCGAAGTTGCCTTGTGCCGAGGTCAGGGGTGTGTGTGCCAAAGTTGCCCTGTGCCGAGGTCAGGGGTGTGTGTGCCAAAGTTGCCCTGTGCTGAGGTCGGGGGAGTGTGTGCCGAAGTTGCCCTGTGCCGAGGTTGGAGGGGTGTGTGCCGAAGTTGGAGGTCAAGGCCAGTTTTCTGTGTGACCCCGTGATGTTGACTCAGAAACGGTAAGGTTAACTATGCCCAGCTATTGGCTATTTGACCTCGAGCAAGTCATTTATCCTCTAATGATCCGTTCCATCACCTATATATGACATTGGAAGAGTAAAACTCTGTACGAGGGTGGATTGGAGAATGAGCCAAGCCCATGCCTAACAGGTGACCAGTATTTACTAAATGTCTTCTCAGCTGCTCCGTCCAGTGTCCCATCCTCTTACATAGCCCCCCAGCCAGACCATCCACCCTTCCCTGTGAGGCCAGGAATGTACAGTGCTTTTGGCAATCTGGAACTAATTGAAGTCTGATAGGTCAAACAAAAATTGAATCTATGTTTCTTAAACTTTGAAAGAAAATAGAAATCATAGTTTTGTGTTTTCACCACCCATTTCACCAGAAGCCTACACTACTGACTTTCTTTCATACAAGGCCTGGTAAGTCCTTCATTCTGAGAGCCACCAAGGGTGGCGTTGAGCTAGACTCACACAGCTGCTGCTCTCTGGTTGGTGGTTGTATCTGAGAGCCTTAGCAGAGGCTGCGAGGCAGGATGCGGTCACCCTCTACCAAGCAGAGAAAGGAGCCAGCATCTGGGGACAAAATGAATGGCCCGCATTGTAAAACCCAAGTCAAGGCGCTCTGTTACATGCCACTCACCGAGTTCGTGAGGCAGCTGGCTGGGCTGCACTGGCGTGTCCCTCCCTCAGTGTCGGCATACTAAGAAAGGCCTCTGTCCACATCACAGAGTTTTTTGTACATGGTGTTTTTCACATGAGACTCTGTGTCTGGCCCTGTGCGGTATCATGGGCTTTAATGGAAAACAATGGATAGTTTTTCCATAGACACATGTATGGTTTTTCTGTAGACATCCACACCCCTACGTCCCTGCTGTGTGCTAGGCATGGTGAGGATGCTCTGAAAAAAGCCTCAGGCTTCCATCTTATCAGTGTCCTCTAGCAAACAAAGACCTTGGTGTGTGCTGGCTTCTACAACCAGGAATGCCTGCTGACCACAGGAACGAGTATCCTGAGGTGCTGTGGAGCTGCTGAGTAACTTGAGCTTCTGACACGGCCTCTCATAGGGTCTTTGGTTCTTGGGTCAGTCATGTTCCCATGAACCTTTTTAACAAGATCTCAATTGTGAAAGCACCATTTCTACTGGCATAACATGTTGAGCACAAGATAAACTCAGTTTATCCCAAGTTTGCACTTTCGAGGAATAGGGAAAAGGATGTCGGGTGATTGAATGATTTGCATTTCTCAGCTCTATGTCCATGTCTATTCAGAGGCGGTTCTCATCACACACTTGGTTACGATCTGTAAATATCATACTTTTCTTAATGTTTCCCTCTCCTACTCTGCTGTTACTGTTTTAAATTTTTTAATTTATTTTTAATTGGAGGATAATTGCTTTACAATGTTGT
This sequence comes from Neotragus pygmaeus, assembly GCA_006410875.1. Classification (NCBI taxonomy): domain Eukaryota; kingdom Metazoa; phylum Chordata; class Mammalia; order Artiodactyla; family Bovidae; genus Neotragus; species Neotragus pygmaeus. The sequence continues at coordinate 191,163 of SJYV01052897.1, read as the reverse complement.
ATTGGTTTCAGCCACATGTGAATCAACCAGTGGGTATACAGATGTCCTTTCCCTCTTGACCCTCTCCTCCCATCCTAGCCCTCTGGGTTGTCGCGCACCAGGCTGAGCTCCCCGTGTTATACAGCAGCTTCCCACTAGCTGTCACTCTGCAAATGACAATGTGTATGTTTCAATGCTACTCTTGGTTCAGCTGCTTCCCCTGCTGTGTCCACAAGTCTGTTCTGTCTGTATTCCTGCCCTGCGGATAGGTTCATCAGTACCATTTTTCTAGATCGCATATATATGCATCAAATGTCTGCTGTTGCTTCTAAACCCCTAATCTGTTCTTTGACTTGCTAAGCATTTACCTACCCGTATGCTTAAGTTTTTAAAACTGTTACCAACCTGGGCTCTTGGACTCCCATCAATTCACGTTGGTAAGTGGCCAGAGAATATCAGGCAAGGCTTTATCAGAGCTCACGTTGTAGCCCAAGCAAGTCAAAACAAGAAACATATCCTTGCCTGCCTCCCCAGGAGGAGCTGCTTGGGTCCTTAAATGGAGCAACACCAGGGCGGACTCGGATTGGCGAGCAGGCAGAACTTCGGGGATCTGTCCCCAACTTGGCGGTGTCCTTGCTCACTCTGCCATTAACTCCAGTGGCTCCTGCCACAGTTACTTTTAGTCACTTACAGTTTCTTTGTATCCTGTTGCTCAAGGAGATATCTGTCCAGGTGTACACACCCAGTAGAGGGTCCTAGCTCCAAGTCTATCTCAGGATCACATCCTCAAAGTCCATTCACATTGTTGGATGTGTCAGGATTTTTATTAACACTGAATATTTCCTTGTTTAGTAGATACTGCACTTTTTCTATTCAGCTGTCAGTGAACACTTGTGCCACCTCTGTATCTTGGCTGTTGTACATAATGCTGCTATATATTCTTGTGTGGAAATATGTCTGAGACTCTGCTCGGTTCTTCTGAATATGTAACCAGAAGTAAGATCATATAGTGGTATTTTCAAGTTTAATCTGAGGGCCCTCTGTAGTTTTCCATGGCATTTGCACCATTTTACATTCCCAGCAGCATGCACAGGGTTCCAATTTCTCCATATTTTCACTACACATTATTTTCTGGGTTTTTTCATTTTGTTTTTAACCAAAGCCATGCATCTTATTGAGTGTGAGGTGCTATCTCATTATGGTTTTGATTTGCATTTCCCTCATGATTAGTGATGTTAAGCATCTTTTTATGTGCTTATTAGCCATTTATCTTTAAGAAATGTCTATTCAGGTCCTTGAACGGCTTTTTGTTTTTTTGTTACTGACTTGTAGTTCTTTGTATATAATGGATGTAACCCTTTGTCAGATATAAGCTTTGCAATGTTCTCCCATTCTGTAGGTTACCTTTTTTTTTCTGTTGATTGTATGTTTTTGATGTACAGAAGGTAATTTTGAAGTGGTCTGGTTTTTGTTTACTTTTGTTGCCTGTGATTTGTCTTATCGGAAAATGTCATTGCAAATTTATGTCATGAACCTTTTCTCTCATGTTTTCTTCTACGAGTTTCACTGTTCTAGGTCTTAGGTTAATGTATTTGATCCAATTTTTGTGTCGTGTATGGTAGTATACTCTTGTGTCCTCCTCAAAACTGGTACGTTGAAACCCTAATGCCCTATGCGATGCTATTAGTAGGTCAGCCTTTGGGAACTGTTTACATCATGGGGACTTTGCCCTGAATGAACTGCTGCTCTCAGAGGCTCCAGAGAGATCCCTTGCCTCTTCCACTCTGTGAAGACACAAAAGAGGGCACCTGCCATGAGCCAGGAAGGAGGGCCCTCAGCAGGAGCCACGCTGGCACCTGGGTCTTTGACTTCCCAGCATCCAGAACAGTAAGAAAGGAATTTCTGTTGTTTATATACAATATCTATTTGTGGTACTTTGTTGTAGCCTGAACAGACTGACATGGTTCATCTTTATTCTGTGTGCATATCCAATTTCCCGAGCACCATTTGCTGAAAAGACTGGCCTTGGCATCCTTGTTGAAAGTCACTAAAGCAGACACAGGAGAGTTTATTTCTGGGCTTCCTGTTCTAGTGGTCTATCTGTCTCTTTATGATAGTACTACATTGTGGTAATTACTGTAGATTTGTAGGAAGTTGTGCAGTATGATACTGCCAACTTTGTTCTTTTTGAAGATTATTTTGGCTCTCTCAAGGGTCCCTTGGGATTCCACATGAACATAAGGATGGATTTTTATAGCGTACATGAACACAAGATGTCTTTTCATTTATTCGTGTCTTGACTTTCTTTTTACTAATGGTTTGTAGTTTTCAACATACAAGTCTTTTGCCTCCTTCAGTTCAGTTCAGTTGCTCAGTCGTGTCTGACTCTTTGCAACCCTGTGGACTGCACATGCTGGGCCTCCCTGTCCATCACCAACTCCTGGAATTTACCCAAACTCGTGTCCATTGGGTCAGTGATAACATCCAATCATCTCATCATCTGTTGTTCCCTTCTCCTCCCACCTTCAATCTTTCCCAGCCCAGCATCAAGGTCTATTCCAATGAGTCAACTCTTCGCATGAGGTGGCCAAAGTATTGGAGTTTCAGCTTCGACACCAATCCTTCCAATGAACTGGTTGGGTGCACTGGTTGGATCTCCTTGCAGTCCAAGGGACTCTCAAGAGTCTTCTCCAACACCACAGTTCAAAAGCATCAATTCTTTGGCGCTCAGCCTTCTTTATAGTCCAACTCTCACATCCATACATGACCACAGGAAAAACCATTGCCTTGACTAGACGGACCTTTGTTGGCAAAGTAACGTCTCTGCATTTCAATATGGAGTGAGTGTCTTCTAATTTCATGGCTGCAGTCACCATCTGCAATGATTTTGGAGCCCCCCAAAATAGTCAGCCACTGTTTCCCCATATGTTTGCCATGATGTGATGGGACCAGATGCCATGATCTTAGTTTTCTTAGATATTGAGCTTTAAGCCAACCGTTTCACTCTCCTCTTTCACTTTCATTCAGAGGCTTTT
>SJYV01052897.1:172913-187838 GCA_006410875.1 Neotragus pygmaeus | reverse complement strand
GGCATAGTCAATAAAGCAGAAACAGATATTTTTCTGGCACTCTCTTGCTTTTTCCATGATCCAATGGATGTTGGCAAGTTGATCTCTGGTTCTTCTGCCTTTTCTAAATCCAACTTGAACATCGGAAAGTTCACGTACTGTTCAAGCCTGGCTTGGAGAATTCTGAGCATTACTTTAGTAGCATGTGTGAGATGAGTGCATTTGTGTGGCAGTTAGAACAGTCTCTGGCATTGCCTTTCTTTGGGATTGGAATGAAAACTGACAAAAGTCCCGTGAGTTTTCCAAATTTTCTGGCATATTGAGTGCAGCATTTTCACAGCATCATCTTTCAGGATTTGAAATAGCTCAACTGGAATTCCATCCCCTCCACTAGCTTTGCCACCTTGGTTAAATTTATTCCTTAGTATACAAAAACATAATTTTTGTGTTGATTCTGTATCCTGTCACTTTATTTGTTCTAACAGGTGTGTGTGTGTGTTATCTGATTGTTATGACTTTCTACTTACCAGATCATGCTGTGTGTGAAGTGAGAGCTGGTAGCTCTGCCTCTTCCTGTCTGTGCTGGCTAGGACTTACAGTGTTTTGTTCCGAGTGGTGAAAGCAGACATCCATATTCCTGGTTCCTGATCTCCTCAGTCTCCCATCATTGAAAACGAATGGTATCACACTGTGGCCTTTTCATGTATGATCTTCATTTTGTTTAGTTTCCTTCTAGTCCTAGTTTGTTTAGTGTTTTTACTATTCAAAGGGTCTTGAGGATTGTCACGGAGATGACCAAAAAGGGTTTCCCCCATCTCTCTGGAAACATGATGTATTACAGAGACTGATTTTTCTTCTGTTGAGCTATTTATGCTTGTGAATTCTGTTTGCTATTATTTTCTTGAGGATTTTTGCACTTATTCTCTTGCTGCTTTTAAGATTCTGTCTTTGACTTTGATAGTTTGATTAAATCTTGGTGTGGGCCTCTGTGGATGCATCCTACTTTGAGTTTTTTAATCTTTTTTTTTTTTTGTATTCCTGTTTTGCTATGATCTGAATGTTAGTGTGCCCCCTCCCTGGAGCTCACATTGAAATTCTTGAGGTATGGCCTTTGGGAGTGCTTCAGTCGTAAGGGTGTAACTCTCAAGAATGGGATTAGTGCCTGGCAGAGGGCCCTCACTGCGCTGGCACCCTGATCTTGGATGCCTCCAGAGCTATAAGTAGTAACTTTGTTCCTAAGCCACCCAAATCTAGGTTAAGATCCCTAACAAAAAACTGTTTTCACTATTTCTGAAAAGTAAAACGTTTTTAATGTTTCCTGACACTGCAGCCAACAGCATGGCCCTGGCCGGGGTAAAGGTAAGACATTGGAAAGGCACACAGATTTTTAAAAGCTGGATGTGTTTAGATGGCTTCTAGTAGCAACTTTATGAAAAAGGTAACCAGGCCAAGCTCTTTCTAGAAAAGCATCTTACTTTCTGCTCTTGTAAAGGAGTAAAAACCACTGCCCAGGTGTTCAGTGTATCATTAGTCTAAAGGTGGTGAACACAGGTCTAGTGAACTCTGGAGCTTGGATTTACAGAGGAGAGAATCTGGGGTTAGAACGGACATAGTTTTTATTCTCTTGCTCTTACCTTTCAGTGAGCCTTAAACCATCCTTTAATACCAGAATCACCATTCTTATAGGAACTGTTAGGTCCCAGATCAAACACTTGGATCTTTTGATCCTGTAGTACAAAGGTCAGCTAAAAAAACTATCAAGATGAGATCGAGAAGAGAAGGGTAGGGGCAAAAGCGTCAACAACAAAACCCTCATCTCAGAAACATTCTCAAAGCTTAGGTGCTTAAATATTAATAGATTAAGTTCTCTTACTGGACCAGTCTGGATGGAGACAGTAAGTTAAACGTAAAATTTAAATTGCTTTTTCACCAGTCTGCTAAAAGCATCTTTTGAAGCAGAAGGCACGTAAGAATTTTGCATTTTCAAAATTTTAGCAAATTCCATTCTGACACTTCTTACAGATCTGTCCTACTTTCTGTGCACATGTTGTGCATATGCCTTGGAAACATGCTCCTCATTAATATACCAGCAGGACTTTCTTCAGATCCTTTCATTTAACCCAGTTTCCCTGTAGAGTCCCTGGCCATGAGATAAAGAGATTACTGAAACTGTTTGAGAAACCATTTTCTGATACTTTTATTTTAGAATATCATGATATGGCACACCTAAGTGATCTGGTCCCAATACCTGACCAACCACACATTAAAGATTCTCTAACAGGATCTGGTGAGTATACAGACGTGCTCTGTTCTAAATCACAGTTTCCCAACTTAGGGCACTCTGGCAATAGGTCTCTTGTGGGGACTGATATGCAGCAGCCCCCCGAAGGGGTACCCCTTCCTCAATTTCTGACATCAAAAAGCACCTCCGGACATTTTCAAAGCTCCCTACACTTTCTGTAACTCTGATAATGTGCCTGGGAAATGGAATTCTTACCTTTACTATTAAATCCTACATATATACTTTGAGGACAAAATGCTTCAGCATGAAAACCCAAGTTGGATACCTTTGTTTAGAAGTCATAACTCAAAATTCACTTATAGCACCTTTTTAGCATTTATCTCATAGAAAGAAAATAAGCAAGTCAGGATTGAAAAACATTTATTGAATCAAAATCAAATACTTTTTTATTATCTACAAGCCAACACTGAACTTACTTTATTCAAGAATGAACACAATGTACAAAAAAAGTATGCTTATATTATAAAAATATGTCAATTTTATCTCCTGGGTGCTGAGCAGAAGTCATTTTAAACAAAATCAAGGCAAACTTGCTTTCTATAATAGAACTGCTATAATTTAATAACAAAAGTGAGAGCTAATATATACTCACAAAGTATCTTTAAAGGCCCACTGATAATGCTGCATTGGAAATGCTGAACCCAATTAGCATAGTTCACATTTCCACTCTATGCTCATTGGCACCACTTCACGCCTACATCACAGGAAAGCACCTCTTTTAAGAATGCATGTCATTAGTTAACAGTTGTTAGCACATGTTTCAGCAAAATATTAACAGTCAATTCTAGTTAGTCCTAGCTTCAATTTTCAAATGAGACACATTGTTATCGGGAGCAAATGATATCCTAAGGTTTAAAAACCTACTTATCAGCAGGGGAAAGTGGACTCCCTAAAAAACCTGTGTCCAAGGTTAGTATCTTAAAATTCTTGGTAATTTTCTTGAGTCATTATTGGCACCTTCCTTGGCATGTGTTCCTGCACATAGTGTGGCTACTTGTGCCTGCCAGAGGCAGCTGCAGAACAATTAGAGGCTGAAGAGTGCAGCCTTTGGCTTACCATGGAGACACGCTCCAGTGCTCACTGGAGAATTTGGTCCTTGGAGAATCAGGAAAGCGAGCAATTGAGAAAAAGACTAAAGTCAAATCATCAAGTAGGGAAAAGGGACCAGGGCTCCCTGTACTGTTGTAGGAGTTACACAATTATAAACTCTGTATTAAAAACAGAGGGAGACTGACTAGCATTATCCCTGACAACACTAAAACAACCGATCTTATTCAAAGAGCACGCACACCGCAGCGTCCCTGTCAGGGCCCTGATTGCTGGACACAAGGACACTGGTAGTCAGGCAACATCCTGAATGTAGCATCAACACAACTGATGGCATTAAATGAATTCAAGTTTAGAAGTTATTAAATTGCAAAATGCCTATTCTGATTGCTGAGCATAAATGTTTTTTCTTGACAGATTCTCTGAGACTGACACCTATGGAGATCAAAACTGCAGAAATAAAGGAATGAATAATCTGGTGCCTGCTGTATAGGGTAACTTAAAAGGACTGGGGGAAGAAATCCTGCCATGTTTTGCCTCTATGAACCAGTATTTACTCACTTACCTATTTAATAAGAGCTTGTGGCTAAGGTGAACAGAACAGATCTAGATGGATCTTGCTCCATGCAGTTACCTAATTCCTTACTGTTCTCTGGACAGAGGAGTTTAAATGTCTAATGGAAACCAAACTACTACCAGGCTTAGCACTATACCCTTAGGAGAAGCATTTATAGAAATACAATTTGCAAAGCAAACGCACTTTGAAGCCCAAGCATTCTTGGCAATACCTTAGGTCACCATGCAGGCTGTTCTCACAGGCAACCACACAGCCAGATCCACCGCTGCTCCTGGCAACTTCCACTGTCCCAAACTGTGAACATGGAGAGGCCAATGGCTCCAGAGTCCGTGCTTAGAAGTAGAGGCTAAGAAACTCAGCTACCAGAAGCTAGCTGGATACCACAGTATTCAACATCAACAAGTAAAGACTGCGACCAAGCGCACGAAGAAATGGACAGCTGCTAAGAACATGATGCTCAGACTGGAAGAGGTCATTACCACACACTCAACAAACACACTTGTTTACAATCCCAGGTCCTTGCTCGCAAATAAATAGATCGAACATTTACAACAGAATGAATGCCTTATGAATGCAAGCTTTTCTTTTATTATAATTCTAACTAAATAAAAGTCATACTTCTAAAATAAGCTACACGTTGCCTTTTTCTGTGAAACTGATGTGACTTGGTGCCACAGCTCACCGTTCTCTAATAGCAGCAGTATCATCCACCCATGGCAGCCAGGAACTCTCCATCTCTGGCATCCTGTGGGGTCCCACACAAACAACTTCATAAAGCATGCAGACACTATGCTGCAGTTTCATATGAATAGAAATGATCATTGTGCTTACGGGTTGCATACCTTCCAAAATATACATAAATGGTGACAAATTAACAAATAAAAGCAGGTCTTTGCTAATCAATAAGGCAGAGGGATTGAAGGTGGAAAGAAAAATGCAAAACAGTGCTAGCATTCACAAAAAAAGATCATGCTAAAATCAGACCCATATTCATAAAAATCAAGAATTAAGCCACAATCCAAAGAACTCTGTCTTGAGTCCAAAGGCATGCATGCCAGCTGAAGGAAATGCAGGATTCTTCTGACAAGTTTCTTCAGAGTAGAACAGGAACGTGTCACTGGAGCAATCACANCCCATATTCATAAAAATCAAGAATTAAGCCACAATCCAAAGAACTCTGTCTTGAGTCCAAAGGCATGCATGCCAGCTGAAGGAAATGCAGGATTCTTCTGACAAGTTTCTTCAGAGTAGAACAGGAACGTGTCACTGGAGCAATCACAACAGGGTGAACAAGACGCCATCACACTTCTTTTTTTGTAATTGAAAGAAAAGAAACCATGACAAAAAAATTTAACAGTTAGAACAAAACACAAATTCACAATGACCTATAAAACCAAAAGAAAAGGCCAAATTATTTTTACACTTTAGGGGTTTCACGCTTCCATTTAGAAGTTGTCTTTTAAATTTGAAAAATTTATTATGAATGATTTACCCATAATGGTGTTAAATATAAAATTACTTCACCACACATGGGATTTCACACAGTATCAGTACTCAGTGACTTCATTCATCTTTAAAGAACACATAAGAGATACCTTGTCACTAGAATCTCAGTCAGAGGCTCCCCCAGAGCAAGACATCTGAAAGCATTTAAAGTTTCTCATAAGGGAAACAACACTCTGAAACTAACACCCAGATGCTGTAACTGACTATGAACAAACTGTTTTTGCCTTTTCCAGAAAGTTGGCAATTTTTAAAATAAGACTTTTATTTTTTGAACTGGAGTCTGAACCAAGCCTCTCCTTGTTGTCAGGGGCCACAGGGCTCTGAGGTACTCACTGAGGAGAAGTCCGGGGCTATCCGGCCTTTGTGTCCACCAGCTGCATCTGCACATTGGCGGCCATGCCACCCCCGTAGCCTCCCTTGGACTGCATCTGGTTCTGAATGGAGCTGACCTGAGACAGGAAAGGAAAAGAATGGGTCAGGAACTAGGGCCACTGCGACCAGTTATTTTAACAGACTGGCTGGGCTGCTTTTCCCAGATGGGTATAGGAAAAAAAAATTATATATATATATATATATCTTTTTACAGACTTAGAAATTGTTTTCATTATATGGGGAGTGCTGGTGGTTGAACTTTTTTTTTTTTGGAAAAAACACCCCCGACTCCACTTCCCTATTACAAAAAAAAATTTTGTAGTTCACAAGGTATTTGGCTACATTTCAAAACCAGTTAAAAGGATAAAGATGAATTGATGAATTCAACTTTGTTCCTCAAACACCTTAATTTACAACCACCTCATATATTCAATCACCTCAATTTCTTGGATTAGAATCAGATAATAAAGTAGGAAAGTGAACCAAAGATAAATTTTAAAAATCCATGTGGTAAAATTTACATAATAGTAGTAGTATTATTCTAAAAATGACTTCAGTCATGTCTTCCCTTCTGCAATGCTATGGACTGTAGCCTGCTAGGCTCCTCTGTCCATGGGATTCTTCAGGCAAGAATACTGGCGTGGGGTGCCATACCCTCCTCCAGGGGAATCTTCTCGATCCAGGAATCGAACCTGCATCTCTCAGGAATCTCCTGCATTGGCATGTGGGTTCTTTACTACTAGTGCCACCTATTAGTGCCCTAATATAGTCAGTAAAATTAATACAATGAGGAAGTGTAAGAATTCAAATGAGGATTCAAAGACGTGGAAGATTCAAAAGAAGCTTAGCCAGAGGCCACACCCCATGAACCGAGTCTACATATTGAGGAACTGAGTGGTATAGCCTCTTCTCCTCTGAGCCCAGGGGAATCATCCTCTCCAGCTTTATCACATGATTAGAGCCCCTGAACTTTATTTGACTCATCCCCTGCTGAGCCTATGATGTCTCCTTAACACACTGGGGGATTTTTGCAGAAACCTGTGGCCAGCAATTGGTTATGTAAGACAAGACTGAAACATCTCTAGTCAATAATGAGTTAATCCCCTCAGAATAGGCTGCTCTCAGGTTTACAGAATCACTTCAAAATATGCCATCATGTAACCCTCACAACAGTGCCAGGAGGAAGCAGTTAAGAGTGAACCTGTGAAAACCTAGGCATTTTACCCTCAACCCTGATGAAGGCAGAGCCCCAGGCCCGCACACTTCCTCTATCTGTGACCCCGCTGTGTGGCCCCAGGTGTGCCATATACCCTCCAGGACAAACCCTGGCACAGCCCTGCCCACCGGAAGGACAAGCCCCTGCTCCACCCACCAGGCGGAAAGCACCGGTCTCGCCACCAGGCAGCTTCCACAAGCCTCAGGACCACTTGGGAAGTGGAACTATGATCCTGCAGCCAGCGTAAAGGAGTCCATAAACACAGACAAAACGAGATGGCAGAGAAATGTTTTGGATGAAGGAACAAGATAAAAACAAGAAACAGCTAAGTGAAGAGACAGCTACCAAAAAAAAAAAAAAGAATTTAAAGATGGTGAAAATGATCCAAGATCTTGGAAAAAGAATGAGGCACAGATTGAGAACTTACAAGAGATGTTTAACAAAGAGCTACAAGATGTAAAGAACAAAGAGATACAAAGAAAACAATACCTGGAATGAAAAATACACTAGAAGGAATCAGCAGCAGGATAAATGAGGCATGAAAAATAAATAGCTGGAAACAGAATGTTAAGAATCACTGTTAAGGAACAGATCGAAGAGAAAGCAATGGAAGGAAAGAGGACAGTCTCAGATACCTCTGGGACATACAACACACCAGCATGTACCATACAGGGGTGCTAGGAGAAGACAGAAACAGCCTGAGAAAATGCTGAGGAGGTTAGAGCTGAAAACTTCCCTAATAAGAAAGGAAACACTCACGTCTGGGAAGTGCAGAGCGGCTCACAGGAGATGAACGCAAGGAGAAACACGGAGACACACTGATCAAACTGACAAAAGACAAAAGATCTACACCAAAAGGAAGGGCAACACATGACGTACACGGAAATCCCCATAAATGTATCCACTGATTCTTCAACATAAACTCTGCAGAGCAGAAGGGAGCAGCATTATATATTCAAAGTAATGAAAGACAGAGAAGGAAAATCTCTATACATTCAACAAAAACAAGACCGGGAGCTGACTGTGGCTCAGATCATGAACTCCAGATCACTTAAATAAGAAAGTAGGGAAAACCACTAGGCCATTTAGGTATGACCTAAATCGAATCCCTTATACAGTGGATAGATCTGACAGACAGAGTGCCTGAAGAACTGTGGATGGAGGTTTGCAGCACCATACAGGAGGTGGCCATGATCAAAACCATCCCCAAGAAAAAGAAATCCAGCCAGGCAAAGTGCTTGTCTAAGGAGACCTTAGACCCAATCATGAGTATGAAAANAAAAAAAAAAAAAGAATTTAAAGATGGTGAAAATGATCCAAGATCTTGGAAAAAGAATGAGGCACAGATTGAGAACTTACAAGAGATGTTTAACAAAGAGCTACAAGATGTAAAGAACAAAGAGATACAAAGAAAACAATACCTGGAATGAAAAATACACTAGAAGGAATCAGCAGCAGGATAAATGAGGCATGAAAAATAAATAGCTGGAAACAGAATGTTAAGAATCACTGTTAAGGAACAGATCGAAGAGAAAGCAATGGAAGGAAAGAGGACAGTCTCAGATACCTCTGGGACATACAACACACCAGCATGTACCATACAGGGGTGCTAGGAGAAGACAGAAACAGCCTGAGAAAATGCTGAGGAGGTTAGAGCTGAAAACTTCCCTAATAAGAAAGGAAACACTCACGTCTGGGAAGTGCAGAGTGGCTCACAGGAGATGAACGCAAGGAGAAACACGGAGACACACTGATCAAACTGACAAAAGACAAAAGATCTACACCAAAAGGAAGGGCAACACATGACGTACACGGAAATCCCCATAAATGTATCCACTGATTCTTCAACATAAACTCTGCAGAGCAGAAGGGAGCAGCATTATATATTCAAAGTAATGAAAGACAGAGAAGGAAAATCTCTATACATTCAACAAAAACAAGACCGGGAGCTGACTGTGGCTCAGATCATGAACTCCAGATCACTTAAATAAGAAAGTAGGGAAAACCACTAGGCCATTTAGGTATGACCTAAATCGAATCCCTTATACAGTGGATAGATCTGACAGACAGAGTGCCTGAAGAACTGTGGATGGAGGTTTGCAGCACCATACAGGAGGTGGCCATGATCAAAACCATCCCCAAGAAAAAGAAATCCAGCCAGGCAAAGTGCTTGTCTAAGGAGACCTTAGACCCAATCATGAGTATGAAAATGAAATGATGATTAGAAAATGTTCAACAAACAAAAGTCCAGGACCTAATGGCTTCACAGACAAATTACGTCACATGTTGAGAAAAGAGTTAACACCTATCCTTTTGAAACTCCTTCCAAAAGAATGAAGAGGAAAAATACTCCCAAGGTCATTTTATGAGGCCAACTTCACCCTAATACCAAAACCAGACAAAGATACCACACACACAAAAAGGAAAGAAAAGTACAGGCCAGTGTCACTGATGAACACAGATGCAAAAATACTCCAACTATATTAAAAGGATCATACACTATGATCAAGTGACATTTATCCCTGAGTTATAAGACTCTTTAAATATCTGTAAATCTATGTCACAATCCATTGTCACATTTATTCAACATAGTTTCAGAAGTCCTAGCCATGACAGAGAAAAAGAAATAAAAGGAGTCCACACTGGACAACAAGTAAGACTGTCACTGTTTGCAGATGACATGATACATGATACACAGAAAATCCTAAAGATGCCACCAGAAAACTACTGGAGCTCATCAATGAATCCAGTAAAGTTGCAGGGTACAAAATTAGCACACAGCATCTTTTTCATTCCCATACACTAAACAACGAAGACCAAAAGGAGAAATTAAGGAAAGAATCCCATTTACCACCACATCAAAACAATGAAAAACAGAGGAATAAGTCCACCTAAGGAGAAAAACCTTTACTCTGAAAACTATAACATGCTGATGAAAGAAATCAGAGATGACACAGATAGCAGGATATATACCATGTTCTTGGAAGAATCAGCACTGTCAAAATGAGAATACTACCCAAGGCAATCTACATATTCAATTCGATTCCTATTAAATTAAGTGTTATTTTTCACAGAACCAGAACAAACGTATTAAATTCATATGGATATAGGAAAGACCCAAAATAGCCAAAACAATCCTGAGAAAAACAATCAAAGCTGAAGAAACAGGTTCCTGGCCTTCAGACTGACTATAAAGCAAGAGTAATCGAAGCAGTATGGCACGGCACAGAAACACAGAGCAGAGGGACAGGATAAAAAGCCAGAAGAAACCCACCCGTCCACGGCCACCGGATCCACCACCGGAGGAGGCAAGGGTACCCATTGGAGAAAAGACAGTCTCTTCAGTAAGTGGTGCTGGGAAAACTCAGCTACACATAAACAAGTGAAATCAGAACACTCCCTAACACCATTCACAAAAATGAACTGGAAGTGGGTCAAGACTTAACTGTAATAAGGCCAAACACTATAAAAGTCTTAGAAGAAAAGATAGAACACTGACATAAATTGCAGCAAGATCTTTTTGAAACCACCTTCTAAAGAAAATAAACAAATGGTACCTAACTAATTAAACTCAAAAACTTCTATACAGCAAAGGAAACTATAAACAAAATGAAAAGACAACCCACAGAATGGGAGAAAATATTTGCAAATGTGGCAACCGACAAGGGATTAATTTCCAACATATACAAACAGCTCATGCAGTTGTATGTCAAAAAAAAATCAAAAAGTGAAGATGTAAACAGACATTTTTCCAAAGACACACAGATGGCCAAAAAGCACATTTAAAGGTGCTCAACACTGCTAATTATCAGAGAAATGCAAATCAAAAGTACAATGAGGTTACCACTTCACAAGGGTCAGAATGGCCATCATTGGAGAAAGTCTTCAAACAATAACTGCTGGGAAGGGAGTGGGGGAAAAGGGAAGCCTCCTACTGTTTATGGGAATGTAAACTGGCACAGCCACTACACAGAACAGTACGGAGGGTCCTTGTTAACTGAGAGAACTACTATATGACCCAGCAATCCTGGCTGGGCATAGATCCTGAGAAAATGAACACAAAAGGACACATGCGCCCCTGTGTTCACAGCAGCAGTATTTACAATGGCCAAGACACGGAAACGACCTCAGTGTCCACTGACAGAGGGTTGGATAACGAGTGTGTGGTATATATATATATATATATACACAATGGATTTCTATTACTCAGCCACTTAATAGAATAAAACTGCCATTTGCAGAAACATGGATGGACTCAGAGATTGTCATAGTGAGCAAAATAAGAAAGACAAGTATATGATATCTCTTAAATGCAGAATCTTAAAAAAAAAAGGTACAAAACAGAGAGTCACAGGTATAGAAAACAATATTCTGGTTGCCAAGGGAAGGGGGAGAGGAAGAACCTGGGAGGCTGGGGCTCTGTGAAAACAGACGACTATTAGAAACAGGGACCTACAGTGGCCCTTATGGGAAAAGAATCTAAAACAGAGTGGATATGTGTATAACTTACTCATTCTGCTGTATACCTGAAACCACTACAATGTAAATCAATTATATTCCAATAAAATAATTTTAGTAATGAAATAATGCCATTCACAGTACAATGAACGGACCTAGAGATTACCATACTTAGTGAAGTCATCAGAGACAAATATTATCACTCATGTGGAATCTAATTTAAAAAAATGAACTTATTTATAAAACAGAAAGATTGACAGATACCAAAAACAAACTAACGGTTCCCAAAGGGGAAATACAGGAGGAAAGGATAAATCTGACACACTAGTGTATTTACGACAGGTCACCAGCAAGGACCTACGGAACAGCACAGGGACGTCTGCTCAATATTCCATGATATTCTATACGAGAAAAGACTGTAAGAAAGAGTATCTGTATAACCGAATCACCCCGTTCTATACCTGAAACTAACACAGCATTGCAAACCAGCTACACTCCAGAAACAGAATCCAGAGACCTCAACTGTAATCCTGATTTATTCACTAATACTGTAACTCTGGATGAACTATTTATCTTCCATGAATATCAAGTTTCCTGCTTGTGAAGTGATTAAAGATGATAACCTCTCCTAACCATTCTAGTGAGATATAAAAATGCTGGGCTATCTTCTTTTTTATTCTGGCCGTGCTGTGTGGCACGTGGAATCGTAATTCCCCAGGCAGGGATGAAATCCATGACCCCTGGCAGTGGCAGAGTGGAGTCTTAACCACTGGACCACCAGGGAAGTCCCAGTGGGGTATTTTCTTACTTTACCAAAACAAAAGCACAAGGTTATCTGCAAACTCAAAAGTGCTCTTAGTGTGTCCTATCTTAGTTTGTGTCAATCAGAAGCATTTTGGAAACAGAGAATGAGAGTCACGCTAGACTGCTAGGAGCAGGAGGAACAGGAAGTGATGCCCTAACAGGTTCAGAGTGAGGCAGGTTTAAATACATTCTAACTGAAGATAATAACAAGACATAAAACGCACAGCTTATTTGGGTCCAATATGTTTAAGGCGAGAACATGTGATTGGATCTTAAATGGGTAAGTGCACTCATTTACTGAAAAATTCACTTATGTGGAACTAACTCCAGTGATACCACATGAGTTACTGCAATATCTACAGTCACATGACTAAACAACTGGTTTAGGTAAGAGTATCCTAAAAAAGAAACTAAAATCTACAGGGCTGCTTAAGCGAACCTGCTCCACCCGAGGCGGCTACGGCCCACAGCCCGTCAGTTCGCTTTCTGCTCCTTTCTGGCAACACCAGGTTTTGTGGCACAAACTTGGTTCTTCCAAAAGTCAATTCTTTAATTTCTAACAAAAGAATCTGGATTTCCAGTAAGTAACCCTCATCACTCCTGTGAAACGTTGGGCTGGATAAGTTACAAGCTGGAATCAAGATTACCAGGAAAAATATCAGCAACCTCAGGGAAGTGGATGATATCACTCAAATGGCAGGAAGTGAAGAGGAACTAAAGAGCCTCTTGGTGAGCATGAAGGAGAAGAGTGGAAAAGCTGGCTTAAGACTCAATATAAAAAGAAGTCAGATCATGGCATCCAGTCCCACCATTTCATGGCAAGTAGAAGGGGAAAACGTGGAAGCAGACACAGGACAGATTTCCTCTTCTTGGGCTCTTCCGACTCTTGCGACCCCCCGGATTGGAGCCCACCAGGCTCCTCTATCCATTAGATGTCCTGGGCAAGGATACTGGACTGGGTTACCATTTCCTTCTCCAGGGGAATATTCCTGACTCAGGGATCGAACCCAGGTCTCCTGTGCTGCAGGTGGATTCTTTATCAACTGAGCTACGAGGGAAGCTCTTTTTTGCCTACATAGTTAAATTTTTATGAACACAAGTAGGGAAGAAGATGTGTTGATGAGAAATAAATTAAAATTCATCAGCTATAGATTTGAAACCATTCATTCTATTTATCTTTGTCCCAATAACCTTAATATTAACAACGGTTAACTGTCCATTTGGTCTCACCATTCCACACTGATCCAGGAAACAAAGCTACTGAATTGTATTTTAACAGCGACCTGACGCCTCTTACATTTCCACAAAAGCCGTTCAGTGTACTTTTCCTACAGACTTAAAACAAGCTGTTTCCTTTCCAGGAAGCTACAAATGTCATCCCTTATTTTACTCAGTAACTGCAGTGACAAACTTGTTTGCTGTATCCAGGATACCCATCTACCCATCTTACAAGTCTGTTCTGTTTAGTTTTTTGTGAACAGTGTCCAGTCAGTGAGCACACAGTGCAGCGTATCTGTGTTATGAAAGCCTTACTGACTCTCTGGTTCTAAACACTTGAGGGAACATTCAGACACACATGCATACTTGAGATCTGGGGGGAGAGCGGCTCTGGATACACGGTCATTTGCTTCAAGGCAAGGATGAGGCACAGCCCCGATAAAAACCCCAGTAGAGACTGGTTTCTATACACTACTCTGTTTCTCTTAGATGCAAATTAGGGAGGAAGAGTTCAACTGAGTGTATCCACAGTCTCTTCTGAAAAGGTTCACCGAAACCACTATAACAAAGAGCAAACATGTACAAATTTTAATCCTCTGCTAAGTGCACAAAAACTTATGTTACAGTAATATATAAACTGCAAGCACTGTAACATCAGATAAAGGCTAATATTTTGTAAGGTATATGGGACAAATACATTTGCAAAGGCAACCAACTGAACGTAAGAGAACAAAAAGGAGCTTAAATATTACTAAAAAGCTGACCTTAAAGTGGCTAGGGGGTGGAGGGGTGGAAGGGATGGGGGAATGGTGGCATGAGAATCCACGCGATAGTAACTTCCTTTCTGAACTCAAACCCTTTAAAAATTTTAATATTCAGAAGAAATGTAGCTACAAAGAATTTAGTAAAAACAGGAAAACACATGGCTTTGCAAACTAAATAAGAGATTTTCCCACTGTTCACGTTCTTCTCTTCATGCTCACATTAAGTATGTGTATTGAATGTCTGTAACTCAGACAGTCATAAGAATGTGCGCACCTGCCTTCAGGCACAGAGACCGCACCCCGAGGCCCCACCCCCGTTCCCCCCATGTACTTACAGAGTTCATCCCACTGAACAGGTCACCTGACCCCACGTGCGCTGTGTGCACGAAGTTTGTGGGCTCTCCAATCATACTTCGGTCAATCCGCCGGCGCCTCTTCTAAAATATAAGAAATAATGTTCAGAAAATGGTCTTTTAACAAAACCTTATTCTGGTAGATTCATACTTTATGCACAAATGACTCTCTATGAAAAATGTTTTTGCCCAGGACAGGAAAATACCTAAATCTCGGTATCACCACAGCCATCTCCTACGCTAAACTCCCCCAGAGAAATATATGCACCAAAAAAAAAAAAAAAAAAAGGTAAAGCAAAAAAATATTTAAAATTTAAAAAAGATTAATT
>SJYV01052897.1:88233-172872 GCA_006410875.1 Neotragus pygmaeus | reverse complement strand
AAAAAAAAAAATATAAAAAAACAAAAAATAATACAAAAAAAAAAAAAAAAAAAAAAAGGTAAAGCAAAATAATATTTAGAATTTAAAATAGATTATTTAACTTTGGCCATCTATGTATTTGTATAATAACCATTTAAGTTTTATTTCTAAAAAAAAAAAAGATATGTGACAGTATCACCTGAAGCCATCGTTCATAACAAAGACGACAGTATGACATCGCCTCATCATTAAACACTGATGCTGTTCTGATGGTTATTACTTAGATTATAGCCAACTGCCCTTTCCTGCTGCAGTGCATCTGTCAGCTAGTGGTGCAGGGGGGCTGGTTCTAGTCCAGTCACTGATTTCCGGGCTCTTTTGGCTGTAAGTTACAAACCGCCTCCCCCGCACTCCTGACACCGCGTCCCAGCAGGCCCCCAGGACCTCAGCTGCAGGCCGCGGTGGTCCTTGCTCCACCAATGCGCCCTCCACCGCGCTAGGGACATTTTCCTCACCCTGCGGCTGTGTTCAACTGAACCATCCAAGATTTTTCCAGAGATGAAGGTTATTTTAAATTAGACCCAAGTTTCCCATGACGCCTTAGATTCTGTGATCAATTCAAAGAGGCCACGGGCACAGCTGGCTTAGTGTCCCAGTGCCAACTCTGAGTAGCCCCACCTTCTTCCCTTTCAACAGAATGCTTCTCCTGAAAACGCCACTTGCATCAAAACTCAGGTAAGTTGCAAACTAGCAGGACTAGGTCAGGCTGCCTCCGAACATAGTATTTCATGTTGCCATCCCCCGAAATGCTGCTATGCAAATGATAAACCCTGAAACTTATCCAAGTGACAGCTCTTCAGGGTTAGAATGTGATTTTCTATAGAACCACAAAAGTGGCGTGTTCACACATTAATTTTAGAGCTAAAATAGGTATTATTTTACTGTCTCTACGTTTTATTGCCACAGAATCCCAAAAGAAGTCTCACAGTTCAACAGTGATGCTGGACCATCTCCAGGTTCATTGATTTCCCTTCCAGTATTCTGTATGGCATATGGGGATCCCTCTCTAGTTGAACACAAATTTTGCTACAGTGTACAAAAGTTTCTTCTATTATTTCTTTGGTACTTCTCCTGAGGTTCTTTCTTTGCAATTTCTAGAGCTTCTGGTATGTGGACATCTGAACAAGCTTGTGTGCCTGAGGAGGGTGGGGGTGAGGAGGAAGGGAGAGTGTGTGTGATTTTCCTAGTTTCATCAGTTATTTGTGTCCTTTGTATATTTCACTGTATTAGAAATAACTCCACTTCATCCTCTTTAGGAATCCACATGTGTTCTTGTAGGCCAGAGAGTAAATATTTTAAGCCTGCAGGCCACACAGTCTGCCAAAGCTTTGGCCCCACTGTTATCACAGCAGGTAAGGAGCTAGAGACAATGAGAGCAAGTGAGGATAGCAGTGTTCCAGTTAACTTTTAAGCACAAACAAGGGTGGCTCTCAAGTACTGGTTTAGTGACCTTAGCCCTAGATCAGAAATGTTTTTCAGTGGTAGATTCATTATCATTTTATCCATTATACTTTTGGGGAGAAGTTCTTTGTTTGCGGCTATTTTCTAATCTGAGACTTTGTATTATATGATTTCCGTTTTTCTCACGAAAATGTCTGATTGAATAATTAAGAGTCTGTAACAACAGGTATCACAGTCTATAACAACCTCAGAGCCAACTCCCTGGAAAAGAACCTGATGCTAGAAAGATTGGGGCAGGAGAAGGGGGTGCCGGGGGTAAGATGGTGGGATGAGTCTGCACATGGGTTTGCACGTGAGTTTGATCAGAGATGGTAACAGGGAAGCCTGACACACAGCAGTGCACGGCGTCGCAGAGAGTCAGACACGACTGAACACCAGTAACGCCTAGGAGTAAAATATCCATTCCTTCACTTCTCCAAGTTTAATTATCCCCCTTTAAAGGGTTAAGAGTCATCCATCCTTGGGGCCCTGTCCCCTGGGGTTATACAGAGACTTCAGGTTAGAAGGCTTTGCACAAGCCAAGCACGGGTCTCGAGCCTTTATGTTCTTCAATCTTCTATTTCTTGGCAAAACACACCACCTTCCTGCTGTCCTCACTCAGCGCCACTTAAGGGAGCTCACAGACGCCCCGACCACGGACTCGCACCCGCAGCCCTCCGTCGAGGCGGGAGGCCAAGCACCACAGTGCAGCCTCCCACCCGGTTCCCTATTCTGCCCCTAGACTGGGTTTATCTCTATCCACCCAATTCAAAAGCTCCCTTCATACTATTCCCATCTGAGACGCTACAGAGCCAGTCCCGGACTGATCCTTGAGAAGCAGTGCTGCCTCTCTCTTCTGGGATTAAGGAAGGGAACAGGCAATGCAAATACTAGTTTTGTGCCTATTTGTTCTTGATAATACACTACCACATTTCCAGTAAACTCGTCTTCTTAGAAAACCATGTTTCTCCAAGCACATCCAAATGCATCTGCACCAGAACAGGACACGAACTTTCTTGACACCTGATCAGGACAAACCGTTGGGGTTTCTTCCCCAGGATGCCCCTTAACTTGACAGTAAAGGAGGCAGCTTCCAGGTTCTTGGCACACTCCAGACATAAGCAGAAAAGGGGAGATGTCTACAGATGAAGACAATGGTCAGCAGTTATATTCGCTGGACTCGTGGCATCTGTGGGACTGTGGACTTTGCGCAGACCACCCTGAAAGGGCCACAGCTCCCAAGTACAGAGGGTGCCACCTGGCTCAGCCAGAGGGCCCTCTAAAGCAGGCAACAGACTGGCCTATTTCAGAGAATAAGATCTACTTCCGTATCATTCTTGCCCCATGAATACACGAAACTTCTCAGAGTTCTAATCCACATCTTCTCCTTCAGAACAGTGTGTCTGGGGCTTAGCATGTGGCTACACCGGGCCCATGAATCCACATTACGTGAGTTATTCCAACAGCTGAATTATTGCAAGATGCAGGGAGAGAGGAGGCACCACAGTGCACTGAGGCCACCAGCTATCTCACCCAGAAATGTCTCCCGAAAGATTAATGAATGGATGTGCTTGTAGATCAATATGCTTCTGAAGCAGGTATCGTAATATACACTGATAAACAACAACACAACAGGCATGCTGAATGAGAGAGGATGTTCAGGAGGAGACAACTGAACTGATTCAAAGGACAGGAAGACATCAACCTGCTTGTATCACAGTAATTACGTTGGGTGGCTAATTCATAATCTGAAAATAATGACTACTTTTCAACTTGAACTATATGGAGCTGGGCATCACACTTTTCCTTTAGACTTTACTTCATGACATCTAGTCTAACCTTGATTTTAGGGTAAAAACACAGAAGTTTCAGTCCTTCCTTCTTTAAGGCTAGAAGGAGCCCAGCTTGTTAAGCAGGGGAATGAACGATCAGAATGGTTCTAAAAGGCTACTCCATGATAGCTGCAATGGAGAGCACGGTGGAGGGCACCAACGGAAAAGTAATTATAATGATGTTGGTTAAAGGAGATTCCTTAATTTCAACTAACAGTAGCAGAAATTGAAAGTTCAGATTGAAGCTAAAATCAAAAACATTTGGTTGCTGACTGGATTTGAGCACTAGGGAAAGATAAAAGTTGTGAAAGATGCACAGATTTCAGATCTGAATACAGGGCACAGGATTCACTGGATTAGGTGATACTGGGAGAGCCCTGCCGGAAGAGTTGTACTGGAAGGAGATGAAAGATGCCATTTAAGATGCACTGGATTTGGGACTTCCCTGGGGGTCCATGGCTAAGACTCTGCTCTCCCAACGCAGACAGTCTGGGCTCCACCCCTGTTAGGGAACTAGACTCTACACAACCAGGAATCCCCGGGCCACAGTCAGAGATTGCGCACGCTGCAATGAAGACGGACAGTCCCCGGGCCAGTCAGGAACCGCACACGCTGCAATGAAAACGGAGATTCTACACAACCAAGAGTCCCTGGGCCACAATCGAAAATCACGCATGCTGCAATGAAGATGGAGATTCTACACAACCAAGAGTCCCCGGGCCACAGTTGAAAATTGCGCATGCTGCAATGAAGACGGACAGTCCCACGGGCCACAACTAAGACCCGGGGAGCCAAACAAATAAATGGAAAAAAAAAAAAAGACACACCGAATCTGACATATCCATGAGACATTTAAGTGAGGCCTATCAAATGATATTCAGCATGCCTCATGTTCAAGTGCACTGAATACACAGATACAGGATTCTGACAAGGGCTAACTAGAGATGAGAAACAGTCACCAGAATAAAGCACTCTGAGTTGATGAGACTTCCCAGGAAGAAAAGTGCACCGAAAAACACTCCCTATAAAGGCTGGATGAGGAAAATAAGCCATTAAAGGAAGCCAACAAGGAACAGCTTAGAAGTCAGGAGCAAAGTCAGATGTGGGTTCTTCCAAGTGTTAAGGGGGTATTAGGTGACACGCTGCAGAGCTGGAGGGAGGTCAGGTGAAGGGAAGCATGTTCCCTGGACTCAGCACCGACTCAGCACGTTGGTGATCCCGTGCCCGCAGTGACGGGAGCTCCAGACATCAGGGGAGTGAGGGGCTCCCAGGAGACGGGGAAATGAGACTCCAACACAGAGGATGGGACCCAGTCTGGCCTCTGAACAGGGAGGAGATAGCTGCAGTTCAAGGGAGAAGAGGAAATCAGCACAGACTGAGATTTTTTCCGTTCAAGATGAGAAAGACTTGATTTTGCTTAGTTTCTGATGTGATAGATCAGAAAAGAATTGGAAGGTAAAGAAAAATGAAGGGTTATCAATATTATAAATGCTCCAGAGAAGGTAAGAAGGACAGGATCCAGACCCAGGATGAGGTGTTCTTCAGACTTGTTACTACTTTCTGAGTCAAAAACCTAGATTCTGAGTATAACTAAGTATTTTAAGATATAAAACTGAAATATTTTTCAGGCACCAGTCAGACATGTGAAGAACAGCCCACCTCTCTGGTGTGCTGTACTGAGAGCACAGGGCAAAGACAAGAATTAAATTGTGGGCAAACAGGGGAATTCCAGAGTCAGGCCTCTGCAAAGAAAAACAGGAAACGCTGTACTTCACTCAATACGCACTAACTGTTGTCAGTAGCAGAGTCACAGTTTTTCCTGGAAACATACTTTATTCTTCTTTATTCCTTACAGGGAACTTTACTAAAACTGTCAACCTTCTGAATAATTCCTGCCACCCTTAAAATATTAACTGTTATTCTGCATAAGGCCAAGGCCCAAAGGTTAAAACTAATGAGTAGCTGTATTACCCTGAAGGATTAGGGGAAATGTCTCTTCCCATTTAATGTGTGTCAACTACGCTTCATTAAAACTTTTCAGGGCTTCCCTGGTGGCTCAGTTGATAAAAGAATCTGCTTTCAATGCAGGAGACCTGGGTTTGAGCTCTAGGTTGAAAAGATCCCCTGAAGAAAGGAATGGCAACCCACTCCAGTACTCTGACCCTCCTGGAGAATCCCATCGACAGAGAGGCCTGGCGGGCTACAGGCCACGGGGTCACAAGAGTCAGACACGACTAGCGACTAAACCACCACCGCTATTTCAATCTTAGAGACTAAATCTTCCCTACTAAACACTTGTTCAGGAGCAAAGTCAGATGTGGGTTCTTCCAAGTGTTAAGGGGGTATTAGGTGGAAATGTGATATCCAGAATTTGCTTTTATTTATCCAGAGGGGGTGAGGGTTCACAGGTGAAACAGGATTCCCCCATCAGTAAAAACTGAAGCTGGATGGGGGGAGGCACTCTTCTTTCCCTCATTAGTTTTTAAAAATAAGTTTTTAAAAAGATATGCTAATTCATTTTGTTTTCCTTCTAGTCTACAACTTACATAAAAACGTATGCACTGAGTACTACCAAAAATGGTTATGTCACAAATATGAATAATAAACATTTACTTTCATGTCTGGTTTTCATTAGAACATAGTCTTATTTGTACTCTTTCTGAGGCCTTACAATTCTAAAATTCACTATGCACTTCCTGTCTTCCTCCACTAACTCTAAGAGATATATAGATATTTAGGAGATATATTTGAAGTTTTTAAAAACTACACTGTGGAGCTACCACATCAACACACGGCGAACTGCAGTACCCATTTAGTTTAAAACACTGCTATCTATATGCATCATTCACGCACTCCCATCACATGTTCCTTCTTTGGAAATAAAAATTACTAGGCCAATATTAGCAGCAGCAGGCCAATACAAAAGTACAAATCTGGAATATAAAATTCAGCAAAGGATCATGCTGAGACCGTGTTTTCAAAGCATCTCCCCTCTGCTCTCCCGCTCGTCTCTGACGCCCGCTCCGCCCCTCCGCCCGCGAGCCCTGCGTGCGGCGGCCCTCTCCAGGGTGTCCTAGGGTCCCTTTTCCCTCCTCCCCTTGTCTTCACCTTATTAACTCTATGCTGGTGACTCGTGAGTCTGCTTTCTCTTTGAGCATTAGACACACATTCAACTGCTTACTGGACACGCCCGTGTGAATGCTGACAGGATACTCAAACTTCCTATGTTCACAAAGTGTAAAGCGTTAGTCGCTCAGTCATGCCCGACTCTTTGTGACCCAGGGACTGCAGCCCGCCAGGCTCCTTTGGCCATGGGATTCTCCAGGCGAGAACACCAGGGTAGGCTGCCATGCCCTCCTCCAGGCGATGTGTCCCAGGGTCGAACCCGAGTCTCCTGCATTAGCAGGCAGGGTCTTTGCAGTCTGAGTGGCCAGGGAATCCCACTTTGTGATGGTGGTTTAGCCGCTAGCTCGTGTCCAGTTCTTGTGCTGCCATGGACTGCAGCCCGCAAGGCTCCTCTGTCGGTGGGATTCCCCCAGGCGAGGATGCTGGAGGGGGCCGCCATCTCGTCCGTTGTCCACATGTGAGCGTGCGCCCTTGTTTCTGCAGCCTGGCCCTCCTTTCCATGCCCCCTGGGGTGGGCAACACTCCTAGCAGTACTCCACGCCGGGGCTGAGGGCTCTGCCTCGCTCCTCCTCCTCACAACATCAGGTCACAGCACATCCTGGGGATGCGATCCTATGCTACCCTACTCTCTCTACCCCGCCGGCAATGCCACAGCCTTCCTTCAGCCCCCACCGCTTTCCACCTACACCGCCACAGTGGCTGCCTAACTGACTTGGCAGAGCTTCACAGCCTTCCTTCCCTGCCTGATACTCCTTGCCCTGTATTTAGATCTACCTTTCCAAAGTACAAAACCGACGGCATGCACCACTTTAAAATCCCTCAATGGCTTTCCAAAACCTTCAGGCTAAACTCAAAATCTCGAAGTCTATGAAATCCTGTTTCTCTCTCCAGCCTCATCTTTTAATGTTTTCTTGCCTTCTAAGCTTCGGTCTGCTACTCAAAGTTCCTTAAATATGCTATGATCAAACTTTCTCACTTCTCTGCCCTCGATCTGAAGGACCTTCCTACTGCTCCGGGCTGACTCGGGCACCTCTCCTCTATACCCTTGCTCTGAGGTTCCACGCTCCTCCTTTCTGTACTCACAGAACCTTGTGTTCACCTCTACCAAAGTAAAATTTGCATCTCACACCAAATTTAAAATGTCCACTGGATGGCACATGCTCCTCACGGAGAGGGCATACAAAACGCCAGCCCACCAAGGGCCAGCGCCACACACAGCACAGAGAACGCACCAACACACGTTTTCTGAATGAATACTTCTATGAATATATAAATCACAGTCGCATGGTTTTTAATGAATATATAAACATCACAGTCACATGCTTTTTCAGGCCTAACTTTTTAAACATTTCTGGAGTAATATAAATGTCCCACCTCCCTCACATTTCTATGTGCATGCTTGCGTGATAAGTCGCGTCCAATTCTTTGCATCCCCACTGACTGTAGCCTGCCAGGCTCCTCTGTCCATGGGATTCTCCAGACAAGAATACTGGAGTGAGTTGCCATGCCCTCCTCCAGGGGATCTTCCCGACTCAGGCATCAGACCTGTTTCTCTTATAGCTCCTGCACTGGCAGGTGGATTCTTTACCATGAGCGCCACCTGGGAAGCCCATATTGATCAAATATAGCTTCCAGGAAGTGATTAATCACTTAACAGTCCCTCTAAGACTTTTCTCTGGACAGCTTTATGCAGAAACGCATGCCACGGAGGAGCAGTTTAAGGCCAGAGTCCAGAGGCAACAGGAGGCCCAAGGTTAAAGCACAGGTGCAAGAGCCTCAGGTCCTCCAAGAGACGCGCACGAAGCATGAAGGAAGAACACAGAGCCTGCCATCAGGAGCAGGGGAAAGGCTCACACTTTCAGGCTGTAAGACAGCAGTCACCTACGCCAACGTGGACGAAGTATTCAGAAGGCCAAAAGACAAAGATATGCTACTGACTTAACTTTATGACCTGGAGAGAGGAAGTTGAGAGAGAAGTATAACCAAATCCCCTGCTGTGCATGTATCAAGTAACCCATGATTCCCAGACTGTGTAGTCGGCAAACATCCAGGGGCCCCATGGGATATCTTCAGTGTGAGGGAAGCACAATGATACTTAATATATGTACAATGCTGTGTGAACTAGTCCAAGATAACTCAAAATCCCAATCTTAGAGCACACACTTCTTACAATGACATATTTGCAAAGCAGAGTTATTCAGCAGCTGCTGTGCAAAAAGTCCAGTAACTGTACAGAAGCAGGTATGGAACTGAGGAAGACGCTGGTGGTGGTCTGTCTGATCCCAGAGTTTGAAGAGCTCTATCACACTGCACAGGCACATATGTAAGTAATCATGGTTATTTGGGGAGGAAATAAAAATTTATTTTCTTCCTATGTATGTGTATAACTTTTTCAAATAGCGGCTCAGTTTTTACAACATAAATACAAAGTTGTTTAGACCAAACCTAATAAATAAATCCGTAAGGTATTTATTTCTCTTGCCCTGCGAACACCATGAAAAAATTACTGAAGCGTTAAGGGAAACAAAAACAAAAGTTTGGAAGCCCCTGAAATGAGCTAAGTTAATCTGAAAGAGCAAAATAGTGTCGCTAGGCACTGAGCATTTCTAAAGCAAACAGTAACTTTTCCTATGATGCCACTGACAGTACATGATCCCCTAAGTACTTTCAAACTACATCCTATTATCCATCCAGTTTATACGACCGGGGGAGAAAATGACGAACGAAAGCTACACAAAAGCTGTAACACAAAAAGAGATTTGCTATTTTTTATAGTAAAGAAAAGGATTTTACTAGTGGGTCTCACACAAAAGTGAAAGCAACAGTTACGGCTGTAACATCAACAAACTATGTGAAATGCCCTCACCCAAACCCCCGCTGTGTGGCACTGCCTATTCACTCTGAAGACTCAGCTCAAACACGACCTTCTGATGAGGCTGCTGGGTGTTCCTTGGTCTAAGCATTTAAAGCACAAGGCTCATTATTTCAATTTTAACGCTTAAAAATACTGCTTATAATTTATCTGCCCACAGCTGGACTTTCCTACCATGCTAAGAGTCCTTCTTTGACCACAGCTGTGCCTGACACATTGGACAATGGCTGCGGAATAAAAGGATTTTAATGAAACAATGTCAGCTCAGTTCTCTAAAAACTGTTTGTCTTATCCAATAGTATGACCAAATATTTCTCAGGGACCTACCACATATGGAAGATGTTAAAAAAAAAAAAATGAAAATTGTAATGGATTTTATATTTCCGCACAAGAAAATTACTTATCTGTTTTGTTGGGTTTTTTGCTTTTGCGTCACAATAATGCTATCTCCCAGAGAGTAGCTGCACCGTCATTACTGTCTCAGCTTTTATGCTGGCTGTTAATAGGAAAGCAAGCTTTACTGTGCATCAGAATCTCTGTGGAGGTTTGTTAGAACACAGGCTGCTGACCTCTCCTTGGAGAATTTCAGATTCACCAAGTTTGGGGCAGGTCCAGGAACTTTCAAGGCTAACAGTGATATCAATGGCTCAATGGTTTAGAAATACGGACTGAAGATTTACAGCTGAATATTTTAAAACAATGGGCAATTCTTAAGAGTATTACTATATGCCAGGCATATTTCTAAGCACTTTAAATACAGGAACTCATCTGATAATACCTTGAAAAGCAGTAGGCTATGTTTTAACACTCCCTTCAAATCCAAGAAAGTCTGGCAAACCCTCACTTGGAATCTCTCGGCCAGCGCTCACGTTCCCACCTTATATTCACATTAGTTAACCTCTTGAACTCTTAAACACTATTTTAAAGTTTGTGTGTGTGTGTTTAGATTATTTGGAAAGCCATTGGGTTGAATGGTTTTTCTCATTAAAAACAACAACCTAGCCACCAAAGAACGTGTTTTAATCCATAGCTTCCATCAAAAAGAAGAGCCTATTCACTGTATCAAACCAAGAAACACTTCCGAACCTGCGAACTCCCCAGGGCTCAGGGCACAGGCGGCAGTCAGGCCTGCCCAGCTCCCGAGTCCTTCCCAAGGAGAGGTCTACCTGCACACTTTAAAAGCTGCTACCTGGGGGTCAAGCTTCTAAATTAGCACACACACAGATAGGCTAAGACACTGCTCAGAAACAAGGCCAGTGGGCACCATCTCCACAGCTTCCCTCTTGCCCGTTCCAGGCCCTCGAGTGCCTCCCAGGGGACACACTTTTTGACTGCCTGGCTTTGGGGGCCAGCTGGGCTCCAGGTCGTGGGTCTCGGAACATGAAAGCGATCGACTAATTCTTTCCCAGCTATCACCGCAACGTCTCAGTGCACAAGGAACAGACAGATCCCTAGTTCCCAGCTTTTCTGTAGCTCAGAAGATGCTGCCAGAGGGTCTGACTTCCAGTTTGCCTGCATCCAGGTGACTGCAAGGTGCTGACCGAGATCCTCCCCTCTGAACACTGACAGGTTTTGGCACACCCTCAACAACAGTGAATGTGGCTTTGGACCATCGCTAGGTTTGAGAGCCAACCAAGAACTTGGACCAGGCTGAGGATAATGTTCAACCCCTGCACGTGGCCAGCACATGACACTCAGAAGAGGCGGCATAAAACGCGCCAAAGAAACCAACAGAGTGTCCAGGAAAATGAAGAAACGTGTCCCAAAGAAAAGAGCAAAGCAGAACCCGAAAAACAAACCTCCACAAAATGGAGATAAGTGATTTCCCCGATAATGAATTCAAACTGGAAGTCAAAAAGACACTGGCTGACATCAGGAGGGCAGCACCGGGAAAGAGTGAGAGTTTTAACAGCAACAGAAAATGTAAGTACCAAACAGAAATCACAAAGCTGAAAGCACACAATTACTAAACTGAAAAATTAAACACAAGGGGTCAACGAAAGACAAGCTCATGTGAAAGACGGGATCCGCAAACGCAAAGACAGTGCAGTGGAATTTGACAGAAGGAGAAATAAAGAAAGAAGAAAAAGTGAAGACAGATTAATGAACAAGAGACAAAATCTAGCAGGCCAACATGTGCATTATACGGCGCCAGAAGACAGAGAGTCAAAGGCAGAAGGCTTATTTGAAGAAATACTGGCTGAAAAATCTGCAACCTTGGTGAAAGAGACAGATATCCAGATGCAGGAAACCTAGAGAGTTGCAAATAAATTAATATAAAAAGACCCGCACTGAGATACATTACAATTAAACTGCCAAACCTTAAAGACATACAGATACACACACAAGAAGCAAGAACCACCCCTCCCCCAAAAAATTATTTTTAAAAAGCAACTTGTTACATATAAAGTAATCCTCTATCCCGTATAGAAATGTTAGAGAATCGAGTGGGAAAGTATATTTTAAGTGCTAAAAGAAAAAAACAAAAACCCGTTAACCAAGACTATTCTACCAGCAAGCCTGTCCTTCAGAAGTGGAAGAGACAAAGAATTTTCCAGCCAAACAAAAGTTGTAGAAATTCATCATCACTGGAACAGACAAAAAGAAGTTACAGGGAGTTGTTAAAGCTGAAACAAAAGAATGATAGCTACTAATAGAAAAGCATATTAACGTGTAATTATCACTGATGAAGGTAAATACACAATTAATGATGGTGGATAAACCAATAATTTATATTTATAAATACTTATAAATCTAGTATAAACACTAGAAGACAAAATTAATAAAAAGAACTAGAACTATCATAATTTTAAAAACATTATGCAAGGTAAAAAATATATCAATTATGACATCAAAAACATAAAATGGGGAGAATAAAAATATTAAGCTTTAGGGTGCATTCAATCTACAGTCGTCACCTGCTTAAAACAGACTGTGATAAATGTAAGATATCTTATATAAGCCTTATCATAACCACAAACCAAAAACAAAACCCTGCAATGGATAGACACAAGAGAATGAGTCTACAGCACAGCACTAAAAAAAATAATCAAATCACAAAGGGAGAGAAATAGAAGAAACAAGAGCTATAAACAACCAGAAAGCAACACAATGTTAATACTAAGTTCATGCCTATAATTACTTTAAATGTAAATGAACTAAACATTCCTATCAAAAGACGCAGAGTAGCTGAATAAAACAGAAACCACAAGACTCAGCTATATACTAACGACAAGAGCACTTCAGCTTTAAGATACAGACTGAAAGTGAGAAGAGAAAAAGGTGGGTTCTTTACCAGCTGAGCCACTTCCCTGGTAGCTCAGACAGTAAAGAATCTGCCTGAAATTCAGGAGACCAGGGTTCAATCCCTGGGTTGGGAAGATCCCCTGGAGAAGAGAATGGCAACCCATTCCTGTATTCTTGCCTGGAGAAGTCCATGGACACAGGAGCCTGGCGGGCTACAGTCCATGAGGTCTCAAAGCCGTGGACACAACTGAGCAACTAACGCACACACACATACCTCAGGTAGTTAGAAAAAGAATAAAGCCCACCATTAGTAGAAGGAAGAAAACAAGAGTGGAAATAAATGAAAAACAAAATAAAAAGGCAACAGAAAAGATCAGCAAAGAGCTACTTTTGAAAATAGGAAACTCTCTAAACTTACCAAAAAAAAAAAAAAAAGAATTAAGTTACACAAGAGGAGACATTACAACTGAAACCACAGAAATACAAAGAATCACGGATTACTGAGAACAATTTACATATCAAAAAACCGGACAGCCCAGAAGAAACGAGCAACTTCCTAGAAACATGCAAATCCACCAAGACTAAAACATGAAGACACAGAACATCTTCTAAACAGTGGACGGAGGAGCCTGGTGGGCTGCAGTCCATGGGGTCGCGAAGAGTTAGGCCCGGCTGAGCGGCTTCTCTTACACGCACTGGAGAAGGAAGTGGCAGCCCACTCCAGTGGTCTTGCCTAGAGAATCCCAGGGATGGGGGAGCCGGGTGGGCTGCCGTCTATGGGGTGGCACAGAGTCGGACCCGACTGAAGCGACTTAGCAGCAGCAGCAGCAAACAGACCAATAGCAAGTAATGAAACTGAATCAGTAAACCACCCAACAAACTACGGGACCAGATGATTCACCAGTGAACTCTACCAAACATGTAAAAAGAATTAATACCAGGACTTCCCTGGTTGCCCAGTGGTTAAGAACCCACCTTGCAATCCAGGGGGCCCAGGTTTGATCCCTCGTCAGGGAAGTAAGAGCCCACATGCTTGGAGCAGCTAAGCCCACGTGCCACAACCACTGAGCCCAGGCACCACATCTGGAGAGGCTGCGCGATGCCACAGAAGATCCTGTGTGCTCCAACACAGCCCAGAGCGAATAATAAATTAAAACATAAACTAAAGGAATTAATATCAATCCTTTCCAAGTCTTCAAAAAAAATAAAAGCCCATTTTAAAAATAAAATGTCCAAACTCATTTTACAGGGCCAGCATAATCCTGATACCAGAACCACACAAGGCCATGAGAGGAAATAAATTATAAGCCAATAATCCTGATGAAAACAGATGTGAAAATCTTCAAAAACTGAATCCAATAGTCAAGTGGGATTTATTAAAGAGACAGAAGGATAGTACAACATCTGCAATCACAAAATAAGACATACCACATTAACAAAATGAAGGGTAAAAATCACAAGATCTCAAAGAAGAAAAAGCATTTGGTAAAACTCAGCATCCATTTATGATGGGACACTCTTAAACAAAGCAGGTATGTAGTGAGAACATGCTCCGACATAAGAAAGACTGTACAGACATATCTCATTTCATTGTACTTTGATTTACTGTTCCCTACTGTTCCCATTTTTCACAAATTGAAGGTTTGTGGCAACCCAAATGTATTGGCACCATTTTTCCAACAACATCTGTTCACTCTGTGTTTCTGTATCTTATCTCGGCAATTTTCACAATATATTTTTCCATTATTATGCCTGTAGGTGACAAACCCACAGCTAACATTTACTCAGTGGTGATAAGCAAGAAGCTTTTCCTCTAAGATCAGAAATAAGACAAAGATGCGCACTCTTAACCACTTTTTTTCCAATATAGTATTGAAAATCCTAGGCAGAGAAATTAGGCAAGGGAAGGGGGCGAAGGCATCCAAACTGGAAAGGAAAAAGTAAACTGTCTCTATTTGCAGATGACATTATATTATCTACAGAAAACCCTAAAGACTCCACCAAAAAACTGCTGGAACTCATAAGCAAATTATGAATGAGGAAATGGAACAATGGAAAAGATAGTCTGTTCAATAAATGGTGCTGGGAAAATAACATCCACGTGCAAAAGAATCCAACTGGACCAATACCTTACACTATATCCAAAAGTCTATTCAAGATGGATTAAATACTTGAATGCAAGACCTGAACCCATAAAACTCTAGAAGAAACCAGGAATAAGTTCCTTGACATCACTCCTGGCAATGATTTTTTGAATTTGGTACCAAAAAATGAAATTTTTGGAAATTTTTGGTACCAATGGAATTTTATTCAGCCATAAAACAAAAGATGCAAACACTGCCACTGTCAACAACACTGATGAGACTGGAGGCCATGATGCTAAGTGAAATTAAGTTAGAAAGAAAAAATGAGTACTGTGCTATCTCACTGCTATCTGGGAAAAAAACCCAAAAAACATGAACACAGAAACAGCGAACAGACTGGTGGTGGCCAGAGGCAGGAGGTTAGGGACAGGGGTGGGGGTGGAAGTGGCAGAAATAGGTTAAAGGGGTCAGAAGGCACAAACTCCCAACTGTAAGTGTTCTGGGATATGAAGTACAGCACAGTGACTATAATTAGCAGCGCTGTCTTGTACATTCAATTGTTGCTAAGAATAAATCTTTAAAAAGTTGTCGTAAAAAGTAAAAAAAATTTATATGAGGTGTTGAGTGTCAACTGAATTTACTGTGGTAAGCGTCTCACAATATATTCATATATCAAATCATTATGTTGTACGCTTTAAACAAACACAATGCTATATGTTAATTACTTCAATAAAACTGCAATGTGGGGACCTTGTCCTACTTACAGATCGGAAGTAGTGAAATAAACTTTAGCTCCATCACCCTCATATGATCTGCTTCTCCCCATTTTCATTCCTTACCTCTGGACTCTACCAAGACTTCTACAAACACACCACAAATGTGACTCATGGTTTTATTCCAGTAACGAATGGATAAGTCCTAAGCATACCAAGATGATTACAGAGTTCAGGTATCTATTTACAGGTATCAGTGATGACTTGAGTTACTAAACTCATTATCTCCTATCTGTGTCCACGATCTCCATGTTCATGCCAAGTCTGATGAACACTGGAGGCAATATATAAAATACATTATCTTATATTCCAAATAGTAAGCAAAACACATTATAACAGAGAAAGGAAACATAAAAGACCATTAGACATAATAAAGTATTGTGGGGAAAAGATATTATTACCATGACTTATAAACAGCTTAATATAGGCCTCTACCTTTTGCTCATTATCTTTATATCAAGTTTAATTAATAGGGCACAAAAGCCAAAAGACAACTGAAGTAACTGCTTATAGACCTTAGCTTAACTAGAATCCTGATGAAGGTGTACATAAGCAGCACCGAATATAGCCTTCTTTTACTTTTCTCTTTGGTGACTACAGCCATGAAAACAGAAGAGGGCTGCCCCTTGGAAGAAAAATTATGACAAACCTAGGAAGCATATTTAAAAGCAGAGACACCTTTGCCGACAAAGGTGAATATCGTCAAAGATATTGCGGTTTTCCCAGTGGTCACGAGTGGACCATAAAGAAGGCTGAGCATCAAAGAACTAGTGCTTTCAACTTGAGCTCAAAGGTGCTGGAAAGGACTGCGAGTCCTCTGGACAGAAAGAGGTCACACTGATCAATCCTCAAGGAAAACAACCCTGAGTACTCATGATGAAGCTGAACCTCCAATACTTCGGCCACACGATGTGAAAAGCTAACTCACTAGAAAAGACCCCGATGCTGGCAAAGACTGAAGGCAGGAGGAGAAGGGGATGACAGAGGATGAGATGGTTAGATGGCATCACTGACACAATGGACACGAGCTTGAGCAAATTCTGGGAGATGGTGGAGGACAGGGAAGCTGGGCACACTGCAATTCATGGGGTCACAAAGAGAGACACCTTAAACCGAACAACAATTCTATCCATGTTTACTTCAGCACTTGCTATTCAAATTTTTGACATTCAAAACTGTTGTTTCTTAAAGCTGTTTGTATAAATTTCATATCCTTAGTTTTTAATTTATTTTACTGATTTGGATTAACTTCTCATTTTATTTTTTACACCTAAACAATAGCTTAGGGTATTCCAGATCTACAATGATTAAAATGTTTTAATAGTTCTTAAAGGATTTGAAGCAGCTTTGTTACATTTTTGACTTCCCTTGTGGTTCAGCTGGTAAAGAATCTGCCTGCAATGTGGGGGACCTGCTATCAATCCTGGGTTGGGAAGATCCCCTGGAGAAGGGAAAGGCTACCCATTCCAGTGTTCTGACCTGGAGAATTCCATGGACTGTATAGTTGCAAAGAGTCAGACATGACTGAGCGACTCTTGCTTTCACTACAGCATTATACCAGAGTTCAGTTCAGTCGTTCAGTTGTGTCCGACTCTTTGCAAGACCCCATGAACTGCAGCACGCCAGGCCTCCCTGTCCATCACCAACTCTCAGAGTCCACCCAAACCCATGTCCATTGAGTCGATGCCATCCAACCATCTCATCCTGTCATCCCCTTCTCCTCCTGCCCTCAATCTTTCCCAGCATCAGGGTCTTTTCCAAAGAGTCTTTTCCTCTTTGCATGAGGTGGCCAAAGTACTGGAGTTTCAGCTTCAGCATCAGTCCTTCCAATGAACACCCAGGACTGATCTTCCTTAGAATGGACTGGTTGGATCTCCTTGCAGTCCAAGGGACTCCAAGAGTCTTCTCCAACACCACAGTTCAAAAGCATGAATTCTTTGGTGCTCAGCTTTCTTTATAGTCCAACTCTCACATCCATACATGACCACTGGAAAAACCATAGGCTTGACTAGATGGACCTTTGTTGGCAAAGTAATGTCTCTGCTTTTGAATATGCTATCTACATTGGTCATAACTTTCCTTCCAAGGAGTAAGTGTCTTTTAATTTCATGGCTGCAATCACCATCTGCAGTGATTTTGGAGCCCAAAAATATAAAGTCTGACACTATTTCCACTGTTTCTCCATCTATTTCCCATGAAGTGATGGGACCAGATGCCATGATCTTCATTTTCTGAATGTTTTAGGCCAACTTTTCACTCTCCTATTCCACTTTCATCAAGAGGCTCTTTAGTTCTTCTTCACTTTCTGCCATAAGATGGTGTCTGCATATCTGAGGTTATTGATATTTCTTCTGGCAATCTTGATTCCAGCTTGTGTTTCCTCCAGCCCAGCGTTTCTCATGATGTACTCTGCACAGAAGTTATATAAGCAGGGTGACAATATACAGCCTTGACNCTGCCCCGATGTCCAGTCTGTGTGCCACAGTCGCCATCTGCAGAAGTCGCTGCTGTGTGCCAGGGTCGCCTTGTGCCAAGGTCCATGCTGTGTTCCTTGGTAGCTCTTCACTGTGTTTTGGTCTGTGTACCACGGTCGCCCTGTTCCAAGGTCCGGGCTGGGTGCCGTGGTCACCTTCTCCCCAGGTCCGGGCTGTGTGCCGCTGTCGCCCTGTGCCCAGGTCCAGCCTGTGTCCTGCCCTCGGCTTGCGACCTGTTCTNTCACTGTGTTTTGGTCTGTGTACCACGGTCGCCCTGTTCCAAGGTCCGGGCTGGGTGCCGTGGTCACCTTCTCCCCAGGTCCGGGCTGTGTGCCGCTGTCGCCCTGTGCCCAGGTCCAGCCTGTGTCCTGCCCTCGGCTTGCGACCTGTTCTTGGCTCTCTGCCACGGTTCCTCTTTGACATGGTCCAGGCTGTGTGCCACGGTAGCCTTCTCCAGAGGTCCGGGCTGTGTTCCATGGTCCCCCTACGTCTATGTCCAGGCTGTGAGCCACAGTCACATTGAGCTGATATCCAGTCTGTGTTCCGCAGATGCCCTGCGCCAAGGTCTGGCCTGTGTGCAGCGGTCGCTCTGCGCGGAGGTCCGGGCTCTGTGCCAGTCACCCTGCACCAATTTTCAGCTTATGAGTCACTTTCACCCTTCGCTGATGTCCGCCCTCAGTGTCACGGTCACCCTGCTCCGAGATCCAGACTGTGTTCCACATTCGGCAAGCAACGAGTTCCAGGCTGTGTGTCGTGGTCGCCCTTCACTGAGTTTCGCAATGTGTGCCACGGTCACCCTGCGCCGAAGTCTGGGCTGTGTTCCACGGTCGCCCTGTACCAAAGTCCAGGCTGTGTGCCACCATCACCCGTCACTGAGGTTCAGGCTATGTGCAGCTGTCACCCTGATCNAGCAATGATGCTAAACCTGAAACTCCAGTACTTTGGCCACCTCATGCGAGGAGTTGACTCCTTGGAAAAGACTCTGATGCTGGGAGGGATTGGGGGCAGGAGGAGAAGGGGACAACAGAGGATGAGATGGCTGAATGGTATCACTGACTTGATGGACGTGAGTCTGGATGAACATCAGGCGTTGGTGATGGACAGGGAGGCCTGGAGTGCTGCAATTAGTGGGGTCGCAAAGAGTCAGACCTGACTGAGTGACTGAACTGAACTGAACTGATAATTAAAAATGATTTGTAAAATAACTTCTTCATGGAATTATAGATGATTTACAAAATTATGTTAATTTTTGGCATATAGCATAATGGTATTTTTGCAGGTTATACTCCATTATAGATTATTACAGCAAAATTGGTATCATTCTTTGTACAATACAATATATGCTTGTTGCTTATCTATTTTATAGTAGTTTATATCTGTTAATTCCATACACTTAATTTGCTCCTTCCACCTTCCTTCTCCCCTTTGGTAACCACAAGTTTGCTTTCTTACACCAATTTACATTCCCACCAACGATGTAAGTCTGTCTGTTTTGCATATACACTCATTTATATTAGTTTTTAGATCTCACAAGATGTCATATAGTGTTTGATTTTGTCTGACATTTCACTAAACTTTAATATTCTCTAGGTCCATCCATGTTTCTACAAATGCAATATTTCATTCTGTTTTATGGCTGAGTAATATTACATTGTTTATACATATGTCTTCTAAGCCAGCCATCTGTTGATGGACACTTAAGATGCTTCTGTGGGCTTTTCTAGTAGCTCAGTGGTAAAGAAACCAGCTGCCAATGCAGAAGGCACAGGTTCAATCCCTGGGTCAGGAAGACCCTCTGGGAGAAATGGCAGCCCACCCCACTATTCTTGCCTAGGAAATTGCACGGACAGAGGAGCCTGGCGGGCTACAATCCATGGGATTGCAAAAGAGTCTGACTACAACTTTGCAACTAAATAACAACAACATCTTTACTACTAAATAATGCTACTATGAACATTGGGGTTCGTGTATCTTTTTGAAGTAGTGTTTTTATTTATTTTCCTAATGTAGACCCAGGAATGGAATTGCCAGATCATATAGTAGCTCTATTTCTAGTTCTTTGAGGAATCTTTATACTGTTTTCCAATGTGACAATATCAACTTACATCCCCACCAACAGTGTGCAGGGGTTTCCTTTACAACACCCTTGCCACACCATTTGTAGCCTTTTGGATGATAGCTCTTCTGATAGATGTGAGATAATACCTTATTTGGTATTGATTTGCGTTTTCCTAATAATTAGTGATATTGAACATCTTTTTATGTGCTATTAGCCATCTGTATGTCTTATTTCAGAGAAGGCAATGGTACCCCTCTCCAGTAATCTTGTCTGGAAAATCCCATGGATGGAGGAGCCTGGTAGGCCGGAGTCCATGGGGTCGCTAAGGGTCAGATATGACTGAGCGACTTCACTCNAGTGACAGACTTTATTTTCTTGGGCTCCAATATCACTGCAGATGGTGACTGCAGCCATGAAATTAAAAGACACTTAGTTCTAGGAAGAAAAGTTATGAACAACCTAGACAGCACATCAAATGCAGAGATGTTATTTTGTCAAAAAGGTCCATCTAGTCAAGGCTGTGATTTTTCCAGTAGTCATGCATTTATGTGATAGTTGGAGTATAAAGAAAGCTGAGCACTGAAGCATTGATGCTTTTGAACAGTGTGTTAGAGAAGACTCTTGAAAGTCCCTTGAGCTTCAAGGAGATCAAACCAGTTCATCTTAAAGGAAATCAGTCTTGAATATTCATTGGAAGTATTGATGTTGAAGCTGAAACTCCAATACTTTGGACACCTGATGCACAGAGCTTTCTCATTTGAAAAGACCCTGTTGCTAAATAAGATTGAAGACAGGAGGAGAATGGGATAACAGAGGATGAGATTGTTGGATGGCATCACTGACTCAATGGACATGAGTTTGAATAAACTCTGGGTGTTGGTGATGGACAGGGANTCTCATTTGAAAAGACCCTGTTGCTAAATAAGATTGAAGACAGGAGGAGAATGGGATAACAGAGGATGAGATTGTTGGATGGCATCACTGACTCAATGGACATGAGTTTGAATAAACTCTGGGTGTTGGTGATGGACAGGGAGGCCTAGCATGCTGCAGTTCATGGCATCACAAAGCGTTGGACAAGACTGAGTGACTGAACTGAACTGAACATAATATGCAGGACTCAAGAAAGTGGTTTACCATATTGTCAGCATTAAATGTAAGGGCATATCTATCTCCATTTGAGTAACCAACTGACTCTGTTTTTCTAGAATGTGTATAATAAATTTTTATCATGATTATCTATAGTCCCATGTTAGCTGTGTTAGCTAAGTGCTGTACAGGTCATGTCGTGTCTTAGTTGCTGGAGTCCAGCCTCAGTATAATCTAGCGATATCCTCAGGATGGACGACGTTGGTGAATGAAGAAAGATAGAGAAAGAGATAAGGAAAGAATGACACAGGGTGACCAAGCTTCTTCGGTGAGCGAGGCCCACTTACTTTATTTTTAGAGAGGGCTTTTATACCCTGAGTTGTATATACAGCAAGGTGAAAAATGCAGAGTGAACTCAACATTCCATCAGTATTAACTTTTATCAACACCAGTTTCCTTCCTGTAAGAGTCTTATTTTTTGTACATTATCTTCTGGCCCAGAGGCCTGTTGATATTTTATGACCTCTTTTTGANGAGCTCCACTGGAATTCCATCACCTCCACTAGCTTTGTTTGTAGTGATGCTTCCCTAAGGCCTACCTGACTTCACATTCCAAGATGTCTGGCTCCAGGTGAGTGATCACACCATCGTGATTATCTGGGTCGTGAAGCTCTTTTTTGTACAGTTCTTCTGTGGATTCTTGCCACCTTTCTTAATATCTTCTGCTTCTGTTAGGTCCATATCATTTCTGTGCTTTATTGAGCCCATCTTTGCATGAAGTGTTCCCTTGGTATCTCTAATTTTCTTGAAGAGATCGCTAGTCTTTCCCATTCTATTGTTTTCCTCTATTTCTTTGCATTGATAGCTGAGGAAGGCTTTCTTATCTCTCCTTGCTCTTCTTTGGAACTCTGCATTCAAATGCAGGGTATATCTTTCCTTTTCTCCTTTGCTTTTCGCTTCCCATCTTTTCACAGCTATTTGTAAGGCCTCCTCAAACAGCCACTTTGCTTTTTTGCATGTCTTTTTCTTGGGGACGGTCTTGATTCCTGTCTCCTGTACAATGTCACGAACTTCCATTCATAGTTCATCAGGCACTCTATCAGATCTAGTCCCTTAAATCTATTTCTATTTGATTTAGGTCATACCTGAATGGTCTAGTGGTTTTCTCTACTTTCTTCAATTTCAGTCTGAATTTGGCAAAAAGGAGTTCATGATCTGAGCCACAGTCAACTCCCAGTCTTGTTTTTGCTGAGTGTATAGAGCTTCTCCATCTTTGACTGCAAAGAATATGATCAATCTGATTTTGGTGTTGACCATCTGGTGATGTCCATGTGTAGAGTCTTCTCTTGTGGTGTTGGAAGAGGGTGTTTGCTATGACCAGTGCATTCTCTTGGCAGAACTCTATTAGCCTTTGCCCTGCTTCATTCTGTACTCCAAGGCCAAATTTGCGTGTTACTCCAGGTTGTTTCTTGACTTCCTACTTTTGCATTCCAGTCCCCTATATAATCTATTTACCAGAGTAGTTAATAGATATTCAGACCAACAAAGTGACATTTTCCTTCTATCCTGCATAAATAGGCATAAGTCTTTATTGTGGACATACGCCATTTCTTTCTGCATGCTTTGTTCTGGAAGCAAAACCCACTCCCTTTCCTTTGGAGAAATCACCTCTTCCTGACTCCAACCGTACGATTTTGATAGGGTGTCAAGCAGAGTAGTCCACAACCACGACCATGGTGTGTGCACAGGACACAGTCTGAGCCAGAATCCCTCCCCGGGAAGGACTATACAGCAGGGAGACGCCCTTTCCTCCTCACGGCTGTTAAAATGAGACGATGAGCCTGCTGAGGGCAACCACGGAAAAAAGAACACCCACCTCTCGTCAGAAAGTTAAGAACCCAATGTGCAAAGAATCAAGAAAGAGAGTTGAGAAGCCCCAGGTCTTGGGGATTCTTATTAAACAAATGTTTCTTTTTCTTAAACAAATGTTTAAATAGCCAGATCCAGCATTCCTGTGGGTAGTCTATGCACTCATAATACCACCTATGGGAGTTTGGTTTCTAAGATCATAACCAAAAATCTCTAATTAATGTCAGAATTAGTATTAATCCTTGATAAGTAAGAAAAATGGAGAGAAGCAAGGAGTAGACTGCAACGACGAAGGAAAAAATCTGCCAAAATTTCAGAATATATAAACCTTTTCAGTATGCCAACTTGTACTGTATGAAGATACACTCTGCAAATAATAAATGGTAATGCTACTTCTCTGGTTTCCAGAGTGTGTGCACTCACTGGAACGCCAGCAGTGGTCCTCAGGTGAAGAGGCTTATGTAAGAGCCAATTCTGCAGAAGATGAGCCATGTCATCAATCGCCACAGAGAAATCCAAACACCCAGCTAGCAATACAAACAGGGAGCGAGACCTAAGGCAAGGGATTTCATGTCGGAAATATTTACACACAGGTGGGTTGCTGGTAACACACTCAAAATTCAGTCCTAAGTGTGGTGCTGTCTTCATTTGGCCCTTCAGAGTTGAGCAGAGAAACAGCCTTTTCCCACCTAGTATAAATTTCAAACTTTGTAACAGATGAGGAGTTCACAGGAGGTCCCCAAATTTGTTTTTTATAGGGAATCTCAAGGTGAGTTTACAGTGTCTTTTCAAGGGCAGAACTGCTCAATGAAAAACTGAAGGAATTGGCTGTTCTCATCTCTCAGTGAGAAACCTCAAGTGAACAGTGATTTCCATTTCTCTTCAGTTAGTGTCTGGTTTAAGCCACACACAGCAAGTATGAAAACTGAAACTCAAAACAGGCTTCAAAACAAGCCTGAAACAGCTTTTCTAAGTACTAGTGATATATTCTACAATCTCAACAGTGCTGAAGTCTTTACAGTAGTTTCTGCTATCACACGTCCACCTGAGACTGCTCCTGTACATGTAAGCATGTGTATATGGGGGTGTGTGAGAGTGCACGCATGCACACGCAATAGGAAGGAAGGGGGCAGGGCACGAACATCAGAAGAATGATAAAGCCTGAGGACACGACCTAAACTGATTAGAACCGAACAGGTACAAAACGGCTGAGGAGGCAACTTTTACTCGACCTTGAGCCTCAGTGTATGCTCACTGTAACGCATTGGCAAGCTAGCTGACGCAGCTAATCAAAGTGGGCAGTGGTCCAATTTCTGGGAATCCCTGCTACCCTCCTCCCTGAAACAGTGGGAATAATCCTCCCACGCCAACCCATAACTAACCAGGCCATATCTCAGGGCTGTTCTCACCTTCTGAGATGGCCCACACTCTGTTGGTGGAGTATGTTTCTCACTAAATAAATCCACTTTTTGCCTATCACTTCGTTTTTTACTGAATTACTTCTGCGATGAGACAACCAAGAACCTCAGCTTCAGTAAGTCCTGAAATCAGGTGTGAGATCTCAGTCGAAGACTGTGGGTTTTGGCCAGGCTGGAGTCCCTTGTTCAAGTCCCAATCTGAGCTACACAGTTTCATGTGTAGCAGGGCTTCCCTGCTGGCTCAGTGGTGACGAACCCACCTGCCAAGGCAGGGGACACAAGTTCGATCCCTGGGTCAGGAAGATCCCCTTGAGAAATGGCAACCCACTCCCAGTATTCTTGACTGGGAAACCCCAGGGACAGAGGAGCCCGGGGGTAT
This sequence comes from Neotragus pygmaeus, assembly GCA_006410875.1. Lineage (NCBI taxonomy): Eukaryota > Metazoa > Chordata > Mammalia > Artiodactyla > Bovidae > Neotragus > Neotragus pygmaeus. The sequence goes on along the minus strand of SJYV01052897.1, from coordinate 148,172 downwards.
AGTCCAGGGGGTCGAAAAAGAGTCAGAAATGACTCAGCAACTAAACAAGAAGAGCTAACTTCAGGAAATGACTGTAAACTGAACAGAGAAAATGTGGAGTTATACATTGATATTACAGCAGTGAAACCTGAACTGGACTTCTTACCTCTGGAAGGAAAGATAATAAATTCGTGTTGTTTACGCCACTAAGCTGGTGATAATCCCTTACTGCAAGCCACAGGACAATACTGTACCAAGAGGGCGTATCACTGGCCAAGGACCCACAACAGCGAAAGCAGGTCTGGGAGTCTTCCTTGTCCACTGTTCTTTTCTTTCCACCACCACATACACAGTTACTCAAAAGTAAACACCTTGGTGTTTCAAAAACAGTCACGTAATACCCCCCAAACATATATGTAAAATAGAAAAAGGAAATAAAATGCTTGTTATTAACTTTTTGTAAATATTGTTCACAATTAAGTCAAGCAATGTTCTATAATTACCTTTCCTGTACTATGTTTTGTGTTGAATTTCTTTTTATTTGCTTAACTTCCTATGAAACCAACACATTGTTTCAACACCATCCATAAATTTCTTGCAGTACAACTGGTTAAAATGCTAAACGACTAACCCATGTAGTCTGAAATTTCACTAAATGGAATGAGTATCTTTCACTCAACTGACCTTTAAAAAGGCCCAAAACGACTTTTTTTTTTAAACTTCAGGGTAACATTCCTGTATTATTACTTTGATAACTTATTCTCCTTAATGACTCTTTTCTACTTTGTGAAATTCTGTGGCAGATTTGAACTTTCAGGATTGATCATCCAATTTTCTTAACCTTTCCCTTGTACTTTCCATCTATTTCTTTTAAATTTTGTTTCTACTTTTTACTTTTACTTTTTAAAAAAAGATTTATCTTCTAGTGCTTCTACTAGGCTTACTTCAGCTGCATCAGTCATCTCCAAACACTATGTGCTCTTCTCAGGTTCCTTTTTCTCTCGCCCCCCACCTCCTTTGGAGGCACACTGTTCTTGTTTCACGGGCCTAACATCTCAATCATCTGAGGAATATTGACAGTTTCATTGTAGTTCTTTTTTATTTGCTGTATCATCAATTTCCTCAGTTCTTTCAGTGAATTTCCTTTAGCTTTCCTCATGCCTGAGGATTATTTGGGCTGGCCACATGAGGGTTAGTACACATGATTCTAGTCATGCTGACTGTTGAGTTCAACAAGAGATGAAATAATGCTGAATTGATTTTTCCCTTGGGGAGTCCACAACTACACACATCACTGGGTCTTTTCTGTAGAGTCAGTTCTCTAGGCAACAACCTGGTTCAGGCCAGCCTGGGCAGCTCAAACCTAGCTCAGGCCTTGCAGGAACAAGGCAGTTAAAAGCCTCTGGTTTCTTCTGGTCAGTATTCCTCTCTGCAGACAACTGGGTGTGGCTATGTTCTGTAAACTCCCAGTCTATCGTCTGTTTTATCACCTTTCATTCATAACTTACGACTGTCTCTGAGCTCTCTTCCTTGTGGAAAAGAATTCCATTTTGTATTTTAGACTCCTCTGCTGTTGCTACTGTTTAGTTGCTAAGTCCAACTTTTTGTGACCCTGTGGGCTGTGGACCGCCAGCCACGCTCCTCTGTCCACGGAGTTCCCTAGGTAAGAATACTAGAGTAGGTTGCTATTTCCTTCTCCAGAGGATCTTCCCAACCCAGGCATTAGACCTGCATCTCCTGTGTTGGCAGACAGGTTCTTTACCACTGAGTCACCAGAGAAGCCCTCAGACTCTTTTACTGTCATACAAAGTGCAGTTTCAGGAGGGAGAAGACTGAACGTGGATGTGTTTGGTCCAATATCCTCTCTCTGTTACATACCTGGATCTCCCTTCCTGGTAACTGAAAACTAAACTGAACCAAAATACTTCTAGAAAGAGGCCAATTTTTCAAGCTGTGAAGGTCCCACTCATTTCAGATAGAATGTGCTTGAAAATAACCAACAGAGATTTAAAGCACAACAAAACAAAACCAACCATTATTTTAAATGAGAGCAAACTACAATTCATCAACTCAACATCCATAAAAAGTGCACTAATGGGGCTTCCCGGATGGTCCGGGGTTAAGAATCCACCTTCCGGTGCGGGGGGTGAGGTTCTGATCCCTGGGGTCAGGGAGCCAAGAGCCCATATGCCACGGGGCACCTAAGCCCAATGCAGCTCAACTACTGAAGCCCAGTTCTTAAGAGCCTGCACACCGCCACAAAGATCCTGCCTGCCTCAACTAAGACCTGATGCGGCCAAATAAATAATGATTAAGAAAAACAAAGAGCACTTAACTGCAAGCCAGGCACTATGCTAAGTACTTAATCTGCCTGCCAATGTGAGGGCTGGAGGAGATAAGGATCCCTGGGTAGGAAAGATTCTCTGGAGAAGGGTTTGGCTACTCACTCCAGTATTTCTGCCTACAGAATCCCGTGGACAAGAGGAGGCTTGCGGGCTACAGTCCATGGGGTCACAAATACAACATCTACTTTAATATACTGAAGTCTATTGTGTCAATATTTCTGTTTGCGGAGGTTTATTTGCTCAAGGTCGATATCCAATGTGTGTATCAGTTCAGTTCAGTCGCTCAGTCACGTCCAACTCTCCACGACCCCATGAATCGCAGCACGCNACCAACCTAGATAGTGTATTCAAAAGCAGAGACATTACTTTGCCAACAAAGGTCCATCTAGTCAAGCCTATGGTTTTTCCAGTGGTCATGTATGGATGTGAGAGTTGGACTGTGAGGAAAGCTGAGCGCTGGAGAATTTGTGCTTTTCAACTGTGGTGTTGGAGAAGCCTCTTGAGAGTCCCTTGGGCTGCAAGGAGATCCAACCAGTCCATTCTGAAGGAGCTCAGTCCTGGGATTTCTTTGGAAGGACAGATGCTAAAGCCGAAATTCCAGTACTTTGGCCACCTCATGTGAAGAGTTGACTCATTGGAAAAGACTCTGATGCTGGGAGGGATTGGGGACAGGAGGAGAAGGGGACGACAGAGGATGAGATGGCTGGATGGCATTACTGACTCAATGGACGTGAGTCTGAGTGAAATCCGGGAGTTGGTGATGGACAGGGAGGCCTGGTGTGCTGTGATTCACGGGGTTGCAAAGAGTCGGACACGACTGAGTGACTGAACTGAACGATCTCAATACAGATTAGTCTTTTAAATTTAATACTGAATTAAAAAGAAAACACAATTATATCCAGTGCAACACCACTCATTTAAAGTTAAAACAGGTAAACCAACTATAGTGTTCAAGGCACACACAAATGGTAAAATCATAACACACAGTAAGGAAATGATTACCATAAGAAGCAGGGCAGCAGCTCCTCCAGGTGTTGGAGAAGAGATGCAAATGAGAATGCTAGGGTCCTTCCGGGGGTGTTGGCAATGCTCCCGTTTTAACTTGGGTTGATTCATAATACATACTATTTATTATACATAACTATTTATTATATAGTACATTTATACGTAAAAGGAACTTTTAAATTATTTTTTGGTATGATAATGGTACTGTGCTTATGTTAAATAACAGTCATTATGCCAGAGATAAAAACTATAGAAATTTATAGATAAGATGAAATAATGCTTGGAATTTGACTTCAAAATATAAACAAGGCAAAGTAGATGCATTGATCAGATAAGAACCGATGCTGCTGAAGCTGAGTGTAAGAGGTTGAGTATACTACTGTCTACTTTTAAATTATTATTTTTGCTGCTGTCACTTTTTAAGAAATGATAAATGGCAGCAATCTCATGCCTTGCTAAGGAATAGCTTGTTTTACTTTCATGTATATATCAAAAAACTCCAAATGAAATTAAATCAAGAGCAACTTAATAAAAGCATTAAAGAAAACAATTTCCTTTCTGACATCAACAAACACAAAAGCCTTCTAGTTTCTAAGAAAAATGGCCTTCTGCTACCACGTTCCTCCCGCCTCTCACCCGCCAGCACCCCTGTGCTTCTCCAGCTGGCATCCACATGCAATGCTAGAGACATCAACTAAGCACTTCCTGACCGTGCTCCAGGCACAAAGCGGGACAGGGGCACCTCATGCCAAGAGCCTTTCTAGTTTGTCTTCAAAGTTCAGGTACACAAGTCCACACTTTCCCCACAGGTATATGAAAGTACAGGGAGTGCCATCCACCATATCTGAGAGCAGCTTCCTGTCTCTAGGAGGAAATCCAGAAGCTGCTCCTCAGACAGGACAGGCAGTTCTAGTAAGATAATCTTGCCTCGTTTCCAGGTTTAGCATATGGAAGACATTTGAATCAGTCCTCTGCACTGCCTTTCTACAATGTAGGAATATTTTTTATTTCTCTACTGATAAGGGTGATTTATAATTTTCATTTACATAACTTCATCTGTTAAATGGTTTGAGAGGACTAGAGTTATATATGAATTTTTTAAACAAATTAAGAGCATGCATATTTGCATTTTCAGAAAAGGGAAAAATGACACCATATCAATCATATTCACACCTCATTTAGGGTGTTTGGGAATGTGATTCCTGAAAAAGGAAGTTCTGCATGAATCATGCCATCTGGGGTCATCATAACACAGTATTGATGGAGATGCATCACACTTGAGCAAACATTCTTGCCTGGCATAAATTCTCTGAAATTCCAGAATGCCCTCACCAAGAGCTTCCTCTAGCCACCTTTCGTTGAACTATTATTGGCTCTTCCTCTCGGTCTAAGGTCTGCAAGCAGCCTTTGTCTACTGACCCACCCCGTCTCCCTCCAACTCTTCACCTATTTCCCTTGAAGAAACCTCAGACTCTCTAATACAGGGAGAACAGTGCCCTTCATTTTTTTTTTTTAAATGGCAGTAACCACTTCATCACTTACATACACAACTCCTACTATTATGGATTAGAACTGCACATCAAAACAACAATAAAGGTGGAAGTAAGAAAAGTTACTGCAGGAAAAAAGCAATCTTATTTCAGAACATGCTAGGCACATGACTGCAGACAGCAGAGGACGACTTCTGGCTGCCAGCGCAGGAAGAAGGTAATGCACCGCTGCAGGACAAGGTCTGGTCGAGCAGCGCTGCCCCTCCGGCTGGGCACACAGTAACAGTCAAACCACTGAGAAAAGGACACACGCTTCGCTTAAAGAACAAAACACCCAATGATTTCCCATTTCCAAAGTGTAAAAACCAGTGTTTCCATGGCCTGCAAGGCCATACGTGACCTGGCCCTTCACTATCTCTGACCTCATTTCCCACCACCGCGGCCTTGGCTCACAGCCACTCCGCCCTCTTTGATATTCCTCTTATACATACAACCCTTGTGCTTCCAGAACTCTTGCACTCTCAAGTCCCTCGGACTGAAACGCTCTTCCCTACCTACCTGTGTGGCTTAGATCTTAGCTGAAATATCATTTCATGAAAGAGGTCTTTCCTGTACACTCTTAATCCCTCCCCCATTTCCCCTTCTCTATCTTTTTTCCTGCTTTCTTTTCCCACAGAACATTTATCGTTACCTGACATCACAGACACCTACTGATTCACTAAATATCTCCTCCACTAGAATGACAGTGAATTAAGTCATAATGTCTGTTTTGCTCACTGTTATTTCACCAGAACCTGGCTTGCTGGAGAAATATCAGTGTTAATATATGATGACTGGCATAGGTGTCTAAATAAAGTAACACATTTCAGAGATAAATACCACTACAAAACATCCCTACCGTGTGGGGAAACACTAAATAGGGAAAGCATGTAATGTGAATGGAAAGGGGGGAGGTTGTAAATCAATATTGTTTCTGAGGATAACTCAGAAGTTTATTACCTTAACCGTGGTGATGGCAGCATGTGTATATGTACATTCAAATCCACCAGATAGATAGAATATATTAATTACGCACAGTTTTTCGGGTATACCAACTATAACTCCAAAAAAAGCTGGTGAAAAAGTCCACTACCATTTCAATGCACAATAAGAAGTAGGTAAAAAGTTCACTACAAGTCCTATAAATAGCTGACAGATCTTGTTTTTTAAAAAGATTAAGGTGCAAAGCAGCAACCATTTAAAGATTCCCACCTTAGCATATATGTAGCAGCAACAACCGCAGCATTTACACTACAGCCAATTTTAAAGGTTTAGATGGCTCAACAAAATGGGACTCTATTTTATTCTGTATTATACTGTGCTGAAACTAAAGAGTAGGAAGGAAAAGTATGATTCTTATGCTACTACTCAGAAAAATGCATTCTAAGTTCTTCGCAATACTGAGTCGTTCCTTTTCCACACATGGAATGCGCAAGAGCAGGGGGTGGTGAAGGAGTGGGAGAGTTGGCGCATAGCGCTCGATTTTGGTACAGACTTCAGGAAGCTTTAGAGAGGACCAAGCAGCTTCCAAATAAGGCACTCCTGATACTGTTGACTAGAGCTGCAAGGCATGCTTTTGTAGGCTCTAAGCACACACAAAATTATTAATGCATCCATTTTTTTCCTAATGCCAACAAGCCAGCTGTTCTTCCACCACAGTAACCATGTGGCCCCCTCAAGTGGTGTGTCATTTTTCTCAGCAAGTCAAAAATGTGGAATATTTCATACAATTACATATTATTAAACAATAAGACAAGACAGACATGTTACAAGTGCACAGAAACACTCAAACTGCAAATGCTTTGTGTATCAGAAAATGTATTTCTAATGTCCTGTACTTAAACTCTAAAGTCTTATGCACCCAGTCTTTAAAATTCCCAATCTGTACATTTCTAGTTTGAGTATACATTTAAAACAGAATGTTATACGCATTATGAATGCTGGCAATAAACAAATCAACCTTAAACAATATGGAAATAGAACTTGTGGTTTCCTGTCTGACATGTAAGGGGCTTAGAAGATGTCGTGCCAATCCACACAATCAAAAAGTTGAACTGAAAATCAACAATTCTCAGGTCCTTTAGAAAACTGAGATCACAGAACCCACCGTTGCCTCTAGAACTGGAGAGACAGGCCAGTATAGAAAACCACCGTGGACTAGAGTGGAAACCTCCAGGTCATGCAGAACCAGTGCAGGACAGCCTAAGACTGTGCCTGAGGAGCTGCTGGGTGAGGAGTGCGGGCAGCTGGAGCGGTTAGGAGGGCATGTCTCAGGAGGGCCCCCGCGCTCCTGCGACTTTCACCACCAGGAACTCGACCGCGTTCTCAAAGTGAATGCCAGAGAAAACTCTCCTTCTCCTTCAGCCAAGAGGAGGGGAAGGCAGACATTTTCAAATAAGCTACAACACTATACGCTGGTTCAGTGCATTTGGTTCTGATGTTATTTGAACAGAGACAGGCCTATCTTCCCCATCTCCTCTAAAAGGTAATTTGTCTATCCCGAGAGTACTGTAATGGGAGATATGCCACTGAAACAGATCAAATTCAACATCTTTCTTTTCACAGTCTAACTCTTTTCGATAAGATGATTTTCCTCTTTGACTACATTTTTCATGTTGGCTAGCTACAGTTAAAGAATGTGTCACAGCTATCCAGGCACTTGACTGAGAGTCTCTGAAGCTGGGGCTGGAAACGGAATGCATGGCCTCTTTCTGGGGGAGAGAGGGAAGCATTCACAGAATGTGAGCGCTGGGAGGGGCCTTGGAGGGAATCTGTGGTAGGCAGCCTGTGAAGTTGGTCCCAATGATCCCCGTCTCCTGGAATTCACGCCTCTGTCTACTCCCCTCCCTTGGGTGTGAACTAGATTTAGCGAGTTAATTCTACAGGCCAGAGTAGTGGTGGCAAGTCACAAGATTCGGACATCCACCTTGCCTGCCCTCTTCCTCACACTAGCGGAAACCAGTCTCCACGCGGTGAGCTGTTCTATGGCGAGACCTGCTGCTGCTGCTGCTAAGTCACTTCAGTCGTGTCCGACTCTGTGTAACCCCATGGACGGCAGCCCACCAGGCTCCCCTGTCCCTGGGATTCTCCAGGCACGAGTACTGGAGTGGGGTGCCATCGCCTTCTCCGATGGCGAGACCAGAGGGTGACAAACTGAGGGAGGCCTCCAGCCAACAAGCAACCGAGGCCCTCATTCCAACCGAGGCTCTTGTCAGGATTCAGAAAGGAATTAAACCCTGCCAATAACTGCTTCAGTAACCTAGAAAGCAGGTCTGCTCGGCACTGAACCCTGAGGTAATTACGGCCTCAGCTGACACCCTGTCACCTCAAAGATACCTCAAGTCAGGGGACTTGGCTGCACACTGCCTGGATTCCTGACCCACAGAATCTACGAGATAATACAAGTCTGTTTAAAACCAGCATGCTTTAGGTTAACTTGCATCATCTTAGTTATGGACAAGAAACTAGCCACCCACTCCAGTATTCTTGCCTGGGAAATCCCATGGACAGAGGAGCCCGGCAGGCTGTATAGTTCATGGGGCAGCGAAGAGTCAGATAAGACTCAGCAACTAACACCAACTAAGCGAATCTGTGAGATAGTAAGTCTGTTTTAAGCCACTATGGTTTAGGCTAACTTGCGTCATCTTAGGTAACTAACACTTCACCCAATGCCATCTCCATATTCTCAGTGAACTAAAGGCGATCAGGGGAGGTTGATACTTTGCCTGAACTGTCTCTGACTCAGACCACACCAAAAAACCACACCTAGACCACTGCCACACACAGGCCCCAGGTAGGGTTCTCATAGCAACTTACAATTGTTGTTGCTGTTCAGTCACTTCAGTCGTGTCTGACTCTTTACAACCCCATGGACTGTAGTCCACCAAGCTCTTCTGTCCATGGGAACTCTTCCAGGCAAGAATACTAGAGGGAGGTGCCACTCCTTCTTCAGGGGATCTTCCTGGACCAGGGACCAAACCCACGTCTCCTGCATGGGCAGGCCGGTTCTTTACCACTGAGCCCCCAGGGAAGTGCAATCTGTAGCACCCTTCTGCAATCTGGCACTATGGAAATTTGCCTGTTGTTCTTAACAAGGCCTCCCCTCGAAAGAAACCTATTTTGCCAGCTCCTAATTGACTGGGGTTGTATCAGAAACTCACCAACCTTGGGGAAGGGAAACATCCAACTGCAGCCTCCTCCAGCCTGTCTCAACTAAGGAGTAAAAACCCAAAACTGAGAAGCGCTTGTGCAGGTCACAGTGCAGGGCGCAGGCTCCCGACAAGGCAGGCCTCACCGCAGCAGCGCGCCACGCTTCCCGCCTCCAGCGGCAGCGCCAGCACATCAGCAACGCTCCCGACAAGGCAGGCCTCACAGCACATCAGCAACGCTCCCGTGCAAAAACGCAGGGAAACACGACCAAAAGCGCAGGACCTCTCAGACCTTACTTAGAGAGAAGTCCTAGGGAAACCTAAGACCACACGACATAAAGCAGGGACGCCACAGAAAACGGTACCCTGGGACACCCACAACTACAGCAAAGAACAAGCAAAGCTGAATCCCCCACAGACAAACATAAAAACCTGTTTCCCTCAGCAGTTTCTTTCACTCAGCATATTATCACAAACGCCTTTCAACAAAAATTACAAGGCAGAGTAAAAAACAGTACAGTGCAGGATTCAAGTATTCTAAAATCTTTCAAAACTGCTGAAAATGCAATCATTGGTAATATAAGTCGTAAATGATAAATTATATACAATAACAAATGCACAGGTAAACATGGTTACTGAAATAAATATTCATTTCATGCTTAAGTAAATTTGAACCTTTCTCATTAAAAGTCAGGAGAAGCAAGAATGTTCAGCCATCACTGACACTATTCAATATTATATTGGAGGTCTAACCAATGCAGAAAGACTTCAATAGGGAAAAAAGTTTACATATGAAAATTAAGAGAAATTTGGAGAAATTTAAGAAATATAAAGTCTTCAGTATAGTATCTGGATAAAAAATTGGTGTATAAAATTATTAATTGCTTACAAAATAGTAAAAAAAAAAAAATCCACTAGGAAATGTAATAGCAAAACAATTTCATTCAGAATAGCAAGGAAAATTCATTTTAAAAAATCTATAAAAAAACTGAGCAAGAAATATGCAAAACTTACTTGATGAAAAATTTAACTAAAAGAATATGAAAAGGTCTGTACAAGTGAAGATGTATGTTATGCTTCTCAATGGAATTTGAAAGATGTCAATTCTCATCCAATTACATCTAGATTCAATGCAATTCTAAAGTAAACACCTAAATGATTTAAAAGATGCATGATATATCTCATTCAAAGAAAAAAATACAAAAGATAACACAGCAAAAACCCATGTCATAACAATCCAGCTTAAAAATAAGACTTATCAAGATAGTTTAAAAAGAAGAGCTACGTACTAAGTAACGGCAGCAGATGCAATGGCACAGGTGTAAACATATGTAACCAAGAGAACAGAACAGATTTTAAGAGTAGTCTCTTTAAATGTATGAAAATGTAGTATATAATAAAGGTGACAGTTCATATCACTAATAAAAAGACTTTATTTAATAAACTGTTTTTAGATAGCTGACTTAACATGAAAAAGTAGTCAGACCTCTACCTCATCCCACACAAAGCAACTCTCCACACTTCATGGACCAAAGAACTAAATGTAAAAAACAGTATTACAGAAGTACTGAAAGGGAAGATGGTGGAGCAGTTAACAGTAGGAATCTGCAAACCCACCACCACTGTACAGGCATTATCTTTCTGCTGTATCTATTCTGGAACTTTGGAGTCTCTTTAAGGCTGCCAACTTCCAGGGGAAAACTTGAAAGGTAAATTGAAGCTAGTTTTAGTCAGCGTCAGGTCTCAGCAGAAGCGCAGAGCAGGCTCCCCTCCACCCATAGCTGTGGTCTTTGCACATCATGCACACGACCTCTGGGGAGCCAGGGTGGGCAAAAAGGAGCCTGTCCTCCCAACATCTCCACTTCTGATCACAGAGGGGCAGACCAGCAGACGGGCCGCCACTGTTGGTGCTCAGCTCCACAACTGCTGCAAGCCCCTCATCCTCTGGCTGAAGGGACTTCCAGAGGATTTAAAAAGCCAGTGCCCTTTTTTCTTCTCCCTGCCCTCACTTTTCCATATTTTCCCTTTTCCAGAGCCAGACATTAAAGACTAAGACATTCAAAAACAACTGCATATACAAGGAAAATTAAAAAGTGACTATGTATGTATGACCAGGGAAAGGCTCAGAAAAGATTTGAGGAGACCTTAAGATTACACCTCATTCTTCCTTTCATATTGTTACAAAGGGTAAGCCAAACAGAATACAATAGAAATTCATTTATTCAGCCAGTCAGCCAGCAAACCAGCTGGCATGTATGACCACATTCTCCAAGGTATCAGATGCGATCCTGAAGATACAAAGTAAACACGGTCAGAGCCCCTAAAGAAGAGACCAAGGTGGTTACTGCGCAAGAAGTTCCATCCTACCATAGAAAAATGAACCAAAGGAGCTAGTGGAAATATAGCTGAGGGATTTTCCCCTAAGTCAGGAAAAGGCTGGGGAAGATTTCACAGAGTTGACATTCGATACAGGCATCTTAAAAGACAAAGAGAAAACTGGAGGGGGAGGGAAGAATTCCGGTAGAGGTAACGAAATGCGCAGGTCAGAAGGGAGAAAAGTGAGGCAGAGACCAAGAAATGGCCAGCGAAGACTACTTACTGTCCACTCAGGGCAAAACACTGGAACCTGTGTCTACAGAGAAATAAGAACAGCATCTTCCCCAGAGAAGTGCTGTGAGGAAGATGGGATGGTCCATCCCGGCTCGCCGTCTTCCACCCACTGATCTCCAAAGCCGACGTGGCTGTTCTGCCGCAGGGTGTCTTCCTCTCCTCTCACGGGTCCACCGGAAGGTGGTCTACAACCTTCTCAATCACATAACGGCAGTCAAGCACAGTTCTTCACATATAGTATTTACTCAAAAGCAAACTTACTTTTTTCTTCCTTTAACCAGATGTTTAGGATTTCACTGACAGGCCTCGGAACTGCCCTGCAATCACTACTGGGATCCTGGTTCTTAACCTGAGAATCAACAGCACGCATAACAAGTACCCCACCCAATTTGTACGTATAGCACTTCATACTTACCGGTTGAGGCTGTTCTGCGATACAGCAGTTGAAACACAACCAGAATTCACTCATGCTGATAGTCCAAGTTATAAATGAGCACCAATGAAGTTTCCAAATCTCAACTCGGGAAGCTTCACAAAGCACGCTTCTCAATGTGATCAATGTCCAATGATGCCAAAATAATAACTTTATTACGTCTCTGTGCTTGTTCCTGGAAGTCAAGTATCTTTTACAGTCAATCTAATAAAGAAAAGGTCAGATTATTTCCTTTCTTTGTTTCTGGTTCTACAGAGACTTGTTTCTGAACCACCAGGAAAAGTATAAAAATTGTTGTCTTGACTCAGGCCCTCAACAGGTGGTCTAGAAAAAGAAAAAAGAAGGAAAGAAAACAAGTTACTTTACTTATCCTTAGAAGCTTATTTCTTAAATCTCTGATAAAATTTAAAATATTTCAAAAAAAGTAAACACTAAAAAAAAAAATCAAGACTTTAATAAGTCACTCAACAAAAAAATATTTAAGTACTGAGTGTCATGTATTAGTAACATAGGAACTCAAAGGAAACAGTAATCCTTGTCTTCACAGAGCATTCTGTTTTGTGGCTATAAAAGCTTTTCCCAAAGCCATGACTCTAAACCATTAAGATATAAATGAATGCTATTTTTATATTTGCATAGAAGATCTTCAGTGAAGATTAATGCATACATGTTCAATGGCACAAACGTAGGCCATAACAAGGCATGAATTTGGGACCCTCATTCTACACAGTCCAAAGGATGTGCCTTATATTACAGGAAAATGACACATAAAAGTTTTAAGCATATGTTCAGAGACGATAAGAAGGAAGAAAACGTACACTATCACCACAGTTAAAATTCAGAAACTGGAATGCATTTTCAAGGAGAGATGAACTTTTCTCACCTTACCCAAACTCTGAAACAAAGAAGTAGCAGTCTTGCAACTGACTCTGTCCAATGAAGCGAGTAAATACTATGAAGGTTTATAAGCTCAAAAGAAAAGTACGTTTCATTTATTTCCATAGCAAGAGTATTAGAGCAAAGGGTTGTATTTACAACATCATGAACATTATTTCAGCTACTATTTACTTGACAAGCTTAATTCCACCCTGAATCAAAGATCTTGGCCATTAAAAAATTACTGTGAAATCTCTTTTAACCAATTCTATGAAAACAAACATGCCTTTGTTTTGACACTGAAATTCTTTATGCTCACCATTGCTATTGTAGCACATACAAACACTGAGTTACTCTAATGTTTCAACTCTACTGGATTTGAAATCTGAGGTTTTAAAATCTATTATATGATTTATTCTATCATCATATTTTCTCATCTACATACAATGCCAGACAACACCCTTTTTACTTATAATTTATCTTTGCCAGAAACCACTGTCAAATTAATTTTACAATGGAAGGTGTTTTATTTTCTTCACTTTTTAACTAAGTAAATGTTCCTTCTGTTTAACACTTAAAATTAATCAATGGCTTCCCTATTTAGAAATCCACATTTCCACAGATTCAAATTTCCTTCCCAGAGTAAAGCTATTCCTTATTTTGAAAATTTTAAAATACACATTTTCCCACTACATATACTACTCTGAAAGTGATATTCACAATAATTCTTAATGTTTAATTGAAGAATGACTGCCTAAAGTGTAAGAATTTATATTGCTGGAGATAAGACAGAAAAGATACTTAAGTGTATCACCTAGAAAACAGATAGGATGAAATATATTTTCAAACCAAGGGGATGTTTGCAGTTCCACAGGTTTTTATTTGTTAATTAAACATTTAAGTCTAAAAATGTTTCAAACACGCCTTGGAATATTATACCAATATACTTTCCATCTTCTTGCTTTTCTAAACAAAATTTCTTTTTAGAATTTTTTACAAATGTGTATATACTTAAAACACATTCATACGTAACACCTTTAGAGAAGTACTGAATTTGTCACAAAAATTTCCACAGACACTAATAATAAATATACTCAGTTACTTTCACTTCCTGAGCTCAGTGTTGCTTAAATCACATCCACATTGAAAACCTTACTTTTAATACCTTAAGATAAAAGAAGTGCCACTTTGCAACATCAACAACTAAACTTGGCTTTAAACACAACTCAGCAGATTCCACACATAAATTAGGGGTCAAACTGGACTACAGCACCAGAGCATTTCACAAACCATAGTTTCATTAGACATAAGATTTTAGAAAAGCTTATGTGAACTGTCAGGCTAGTTAGTGATTTGCAGAGCTTCCCTGCATTAAAAGCTCAGTCTCTTGACTTTCAGAGACTGGCATTGAGTAAAAAAAGTATAGAAGTAAGCAGTATGCTCCGGCAAAAATATAACCTCCTCAGCCCCTTCTCCTCCTTCTCCCTTTCCACACCTAAATCAAATGCTACAGATATAAGCTTCATACTTGTGTGAACAGTTTCACAGCTGATAATTTAAAGAATTTATGTCCCAACATTCTACACACAAATCAATAAAACAAAACTTCTTAAGTCAACTTCCAAAGAAACAGTAAGGCCATGACTCGGAAAAACAAGGCAACGGGGCACACCTCTAACCAAATAATTTCTTTTCCTTTTTGTGTGAAATACTTTAACTCAGTTGAGGTACAGAGCATGCTTAGTTTGTGTGAAACAGAACTGGATACAATTTAGAATTCAGACTTTGAAATAAAAGAACGGTGGCAATTGTTAAAACTATCTTAATTTTTCACAATGTTAGCCTGAGGAACTGACAAGCTGTTAGTTATAAAAATGGAATACTACACTGCCAATGTCACAAGTCTGAAATAGCGCTAAATTAGGATGTATGTAAGGGTAGTGCATATATTACAAAGAGTTATACTGATATAAGATGCTCTTATTCGTTATCAAAATTAAAATAGCAAACAGTACAAATGAAGTAACAAAAATAATGTGTAATAGCTGTGAATTTTTAGCAAGCAACCTGAAAGTCTACATTCGCCACCACAGCAAAAAAAAAAAAAAAGAAAAGAATAAAAAAATCTTTAAAGAACTAAGACAATCTACAGAGTGGGAAAAAAAATATTTGCAAACAATGTGACCCACAAGGCCTTAATTTCCAAAATATACTAACAGCTCATACAACTCAACAACAACAAAAACAGCTTAATCCAAAAATGGGCAGAAGACTAAAGAGACATTTCTCCAAAGAAGAAATACAGGCACATGAAATAAGTGCAGGAAAAGATGCCCGACACTGCTATCACTAGAGAAATGCATACCAAAACTACAGTGAAGCACCAACTCACACCAGTCAGAATGGCCACCATGAAGAAGGCTAAAATAATGGAGAGGGTATGGAGACAAGGCAACCCTCCTCCACTGTAGGAACGATGTAAATTAGTACAGCCACTATGGAAAACGGGCTTCCCTGGTGGCTCAGACAGTAAAGCGTCTGCCTGCAATGCGGGAGACCCGGGTTCCATTCCTGGGTTGGGAAGGTCCCCTGGATAACGAATTGGAAATCCACTCCAGCACTCTTGCCTGGAAAATCCCATGGACGGAGGAGCCTAACAGGCTACAGTCCATGGGGTTGCAAAGAGTCGGACACGACTGAGTGACTTCACTTTCACTTTCCTATGGAAAACAGTATGGAAGCTCCTCCGAAAACTAAAAATAGAATTACCATATAATCTAGCAATCCCACTCCTGCACATATACCTGAAAAAATATATAATTCAAAAAGACACATGCACTCCCATGTTTATAGCAGCACTAGTTCCAACAGCCAAGACATGAAAACAACCAAAATTTCCATCGAGAGATGAATGGGTAAAGACGATGTGGTACATATATACAACGGAATACTACAGACACAACAAAGAGCAAAATAATGCCATTTGCAGCAACGCGGACACCACTAGATTATCACACTACGGGAAGTAAACCAAAAAGAGAAAGACAAATACCGTATGCTATCACTTACATGTGGAACCGAAAATACTGCACAAACGAACATATCTATGACGCAAGACTCAGACATAGAGAAGAGGCTTGTGGCTGTCAGGGGGTTGGGGGCTGGGGAGGATTGGACTGGGACTTTAGAGTTAGTAGATGCAAACTACTACATATAAAAAGGATAAACAACAAGGTCTTACTATATAGCAAAGGGAACATCCTAAATAACCACAATGGAGAATAATATAAAAAAGAATATATAACTGTGTATAACTGAGTCACTTAGCTGTACAGAAGAAATTAACACAATACTGTAAATCAACTATACCTCAATAAAAAACTGGAAAAAAAAATGAACTGTACTTCATTCATACAAAATACTACTACAATAAATGGTAGCTTCATCCAACACACTGGTCAATTCTCACTGCCATGTTATTGAGGACAAAATAATGCACATGGAAAGATCTCATGTATATGAATTTCAAAAACAAGTTCAAAAAAAAAAACTTCAACTATTTTGTGTAGAGATGCATAAGGAAGTGTAAAAGTAAGGCTAGAAAATTATAATACAAGTCAGGAAAGTGGTTATCTCTATGGCTGAGGGCAGGAATTAAGAATAGGAAGAGATCCACAAGGGCTCTTGGAATGCTGATAACATTCTACCTCTTGATCTAGGTGGTAGTTACTCAAGTACTTGCTTTATAATTTTGTATTAAATGTACATTTATGGTCTATGCAATTTTCTACATATCTTTAAATAACAATTTAAATATATAAGTAAAAGAAGAAAGTACTAACAATTTCAAAGTGGTTGGAGTCATGGAAATGAAAAAAAAAAAAAATCAAACAAAAAGGAACATCCTTACTAGAGACTCTGAAGGACCTGGTAAAATTTGGGTGTTTGGGTGGGGAGAGGGGGAGTAAGATCTGAAATTCTACCAGATGCCAAAGAGGTCTCCAACAGAAATGCAGGACCTACTAATCAATGACCAAGTCTGAGTTCTCAGTAAAGCTATATCATAGCTGCACCAGCACTAAATCTGTCTCAATTTAGTTAAAATCATTCTTTTGATAGTGACTTGTGTTACAAAGTTCTTCCAGTAGTGGTGGTGTGTGTGTGTGGGGGGGGGCAGCAGCAAGGGGGATCATTCTGAAAAGAGCTTTCAAACTATGTATTTATCACAGACCTACTATTCTGTGGCTAAAGTTCAAAATCAAGCCACTGTTCCCTGAACTCAGTTATATAAGGCACACTTTGGGGGGGATATGCAACTACTGAAGTAAGTTAGTTTTTCTTCTTAGAACGACTGATTATAGGTTATTCTGTCTCACTGTTTCACGTAAATATAATGACATAGCATTTTTTAAAAAATCTGGCTTTTTTCATTCAGCACATTTCTGAGATTTTCCATGATGCCTCTATCAGCTAATTCACATAGACTTCCACTGTATAGAAACAGCACAATGTAACTGTTTGTATTTGTTATTTCCAGTTTGGGGCTATTAGAAATGCTTCTGCGAATTCAGTTCAGTTCAGTCACTCAGCCATGTCCGACTCTTTGTGACCCCATGAATCGCAGCGCACCAGGCCTCCCTGTTCATCACCATCTCCCGGAGTTCACCCAGACTCACGTCCATCGAGTCCGTGATGCCATCCAGCCATCTCATCCTCGGTCGTCCCCTTCACCTCCTGCCCCCAATCCCTCCCAGCATCAGAGTTTTTTTCAATGAATTAGTATATACAAATATTAATGTGAACAGAAATTTTCATTTCTCCTGGGTAAATATTTAGAAAGAGAACTACTGACTCATAATTTAAGAACAGTTTGAACTTTAAACTGTTTTCCAGTTTTCCAATTCGGTTGTACCTTCTTGCATTTGTACCAGCAATGTATGAGAGTTCCAACTGTTTCACTTCCTACCAACACTTTGTGTCATTAATCTTGTTAATTTCAGTCATTCCCTGTGTATGAGGTACTGTCTTGCTGTGATAGCAAGCCATTCATAGATTTTCCTCTTTGGCTAGGTATAATCAGATTTTTTGCCCATTTTTAAAAAATTTATTTAAAATTTTCACTTGTGCTATTTCCATATTCTAGATCTAGTCCTGTGTCTGATAAGTATATTGTGAGTATTT
The DNA here is from genome assembly GCA_006410875.1 of Neotragus pygmaeus. Taxonomy (NCBI): domain Eukaryota; kingdom Metazoa; phylum Chordata; class Mammalia; order Artiodactyla; family Bovidae; genus Neotragus; species Neotragus pygmaeus. Next base: position 130,066 of record SJYV01052897.1, on the reverse strand, counting down.
TTTTCCTGGTCTTTGTCTTTCCATGTTTTAAAAAACAACATGTCTCAGATAGTTTGTTTTTTTAATAAAGTCAAGTTTATCTATTTCATCTTTTATGATCTGTGTTATGATCATTTATGAAACGTTTGCATGTTCCCCCAAACAGCTTTTCTTCAGTTATCTTTTCACCCACAATTTTCATTTTTTACGTTCAGTCTATAATCCTCTTTTAGTTATTAGTGTTAGTACGAAGTAAAGGTCAATTATTCCTTTTTTTGACATGGATATACAATTGCTCCAGATCATTTCCTGATGGATCCCTTTGCCTATTGACTTGATTTGGTACCTTTTACTGAAAATCAAGTAACTGTTAAGTTTGGGTCCATTTCTGGGATGATTATTAACTACACTGACCTATTCCTATACCAGAACCAGACTGCCTTTCTGACACATGTATGCGAATGCTAAGTCTCTTCAGTCGTGTCCAACTCTCTGCAACCCCACGGACTGTAGCCTGCCAGGCTCCGCCATTCATTGGATTCTCCAAGCAAGAATATTGGAGTTGGTTGCTATTCCCTCCTCCAGGGAATCTTCCCAACCTAAGGGTTTGACTCAAGGATCGAACCCGTGTCTTATGCCTCCTGCATCGGCAGGCAGGTTCTTTACCCCTAGCGCCACCTGGGAAGCCCGCTATAGTTTTATACTACGACTTTAGTCAGATAGTGATAAATCTTTCCAAGTATTCTTTTACAAGATTACTTTGGATTTTCTAGATGCTTTACATTTCCATACACGTTTGAGGATCAGTTTGTCAATGTCTGAAAAGAAAAAAATAGCCTGTGAATCTGACTGGGACTGTATTTTTTCCTGACATTTGGAAATTTACATTTTAACAATACTGAGTATCTAATCCATTAACATGGGGCTTCCCTGGTGGCTCAGCAGTAAAGTATCCACCAGCCAATGGAGGAGGCATGGGTTCCATCCCAAAGCTGGGAGGATCTCCTGGACGAGGAAATAGCAAAACCCACTCCAGCATTCTTGCCTGGAAAATTCCAGAGAGAAAGGAACCTGGCATCTGCAGTTCACAGGGTTGCAAAGGAGTCAGACACAACTTAGCAACTAAACCGCAACCGTCCGTTAGCATGGCACATTCAACAGTCTGTAGACTGTACAGGTTTCCTGCGTATTTCCTGTTGCATCACTTTTGTTTTTTGAACTCTGTTTACAGCCTTCCTCAGAAAGCTTCTCTCTCCCCTTTCCCTGACCAGGGACTGAATCTGGATGACAGTGCAGAGTCCTCACCACTGGACGGCCAGGGAAAGCTCGCAAGTCAGAAAGTCAAAGGTCGATTTTCATCACAGACTAGGGGGTTTATCTTACTTCTGACAAATTTTCATCATGAATTGGTTTATTTTACCTTTCCCAGGATAATAAAGCTATCATCCCACATAGTTTCATTTAGGCTTACTTTTACAAATTATCTTAGACATTAATACTTTACAGGTATAGTTAGGTAGCATTTTCAGTCTACCCAGGCTTTCCTTTCTGACATCTTCCTTTTCCCCTTAATTAAAACTCAAGTACTTAACCTAAACATATACGTATGTACGGGAGGGTTTCTTATGTTGGCTCAAACTTGACAGAGTCTGCAATTTAAACAGAGTAATACATAAGAAAACTACTGTTCCCTTCTCGAATGCCCACACTTCTCACCCTCGTATAAGAACAAATACCACGCCTACCTTTTCTAGCTTTAACAATAAATCCTCCTTTTCCTTTCCTGCTACTCTCCTCCTCTCTTTTTTCCAGTTTCTCTCTCTCCCTTTTCTATCTCTTCATCCATTGTCCTACAACCCTTCATTAGCGACACAGAGTTAGAAATAACAATTCTGTGACAGAGTTGGTTCTCAATTATTAGTTCATGGATTGAAAACTATCTTTTCTCCTGAGTCTAGGTAGATATTTATACCCACCTCCTAATGAACATCTCATGTGGTCATCTTGTTAACATTATCTGTAACACTGAATTCACTGTCTTTTCCCCCACATCTGTGCCTATGTTACCTTTCTTGGTGGGTGGCATCATCACACAAGGTTTACCAAGCCAATACATACTCAAATTCTATCCCACTACCAGCAGTTCAGGGAATTAAAATCATACTGTAAAATACTTTCTTAACAAAGTTTTACTCTTATTCAGGGCTTCGCAGCTGTCACAGTTGTAAAGAATCCACCTGTCAATGCAGGAAACATGGTTTCGACCTCTGGGCTGTGAAGATCCCCTGGAGAAGGAAATGGCAACCCACTCCAGTATTCTTGCCTGGAAAATCCCATGGACAGANAGAAACCGTGTCAGTCTTTATTTTCTGGGCTCCAGAATCACTGCAGATGGTGATTGTAGCCATGAAATTAGAAGATACTTACTCCTTGGAAGAAAAGTTATGACCAACCTAGATAGTATATTCAAAAGCAGCCATTACTTTGCCAACAAAGGTCCGTCTATGGTTTTTCCTCTGGTCATGTATGGATATGAGTGTTGGACCGTGAAGAAGGCTGAGTGCTGAAGAATTGATGCTTTTGAACTGTGGTGTTGGAGAAGACTCTTGAGAGTCCCTTAGGCTGTAAGGAGATCCAACCAGTCCATTGTGAAGGAGATCAGCCCTGGGATTTCTTTGGAAAGAATGATGCTAAAGCTGAAACTCCAGTCCTTTGGCCACCTCATGCAAAGGGTTGACTTATTGGAAAAGACTCTGATGCTGGGAGGGATTGGAGGCAGGAGGAGAAGGGGACGACAGAGGATGAGATGGCCCATGGCATCACTGATTCGATGGACATGAGTCTGAGTGAACTCCGGGAGCTGGTGATGAACAGGGAGGCCTGGCGTGCTGCAATTCATGGGGTCACAAAGAGTCAGACACAACTGAGCAACTGAACTGAACTGAATTGATGGATTTAGAAAGATGATAATGATGACCCTTTATGCAAGACAGCAAATGAGACACAGATGTAAAGAACAGACTTTTGGACTCTTTTGGAGAAGGGAAAGGTGGGATGATTTGGGAGAATAGCACTGAAACATATATATTACCATATATGAAACAGATAGCCAGTCCAAGTTTGATGCATGAAACAGGGCACTCAACACAGGTGCACTGGGACAACCAGAGAGATGGGATGAGGAGAAAGGTCAGAGGGGGTTTCAAGACAGGGGGACACATGAACACCCATGTCTGATTCATGTCAATGTATGACAAAAACCACCAGACTACTTAAAGTAATTAGACTTCATTTTAAATAAATAATTTTTAAAAACAATTTTTTAAATCCTATTGATATAAAAAATAATATACAAAAGAGAGGATTGACTAGGAATAAGAGAGAGGAAACTGTATAGGAGCGATAAAAGTATTTGTTATGTTAACTAGGATAGTTTTGTTGCTTGGGTGCTTACATTTATCAGAACATATTGAACTGTACACTTCAAATTTATTTGCCATCAAATGTACATATTTTATCTCAAAAAAAAAAAAAACTGGCAGCTGTGAGACTACTGTTAGTAGCCTTATACACGTTCTGTACACAAAATGATAAGCCACACAGATTCCCCTCAAGAAAGAGCTTGTTACCCAGCTGTGGAGAGTACATCTCTCAGCCCTTGGCAACCAAGCCAATGTATGAAGGATGTGACTTGACCAACATCCTAGCCTTTCTGAGGCAGCTGGCATTCTCTGACTGAACAGAGCGGAAGAATAAAGATCCAACCATTTTGGCCTGACCTGGGCCTCATCTCACTCCCTTATTTCCCCCTACAACATACACACTGCTATACCTCTTCCCCCGATGGTGTTGGCCACAACCCTGATAACTGTGATGCTTCCTCCACCCAATTCCTCCTCCTTCCTTTTTCAGGTGTTGATCTCTGACACATATCTTTCACACTAAACTCCATCTCCTTATCTACTTCCAGAGAGATCAACTTGTGATAATTCACTTTGGCAACACTGTGAGTGACAGTTTGGCATTGCATACCTGTGGAGTTTCTCTAGGAAGTGTCTTAGCCACATGCTTCAAAATCCTTGCCTTGGGTACGTTTCACCGAGCTTTACTTAGCAGAATGTGAACAGTCCTTCCAGAGGGACTTCCTAAAAACTGAAGCATAACTTTTTATCTCTTCTGATAATATGCTGGAATCTTTTCGAACTGTTCTGCTTCTATTCAGTCAGGATAGCAGGAAACAGATGGCACACTCAAGTTGGTAAACTGGGAAAAAGAAAAAGAAAAGATTATTTATATAGGTTGGGTAGGCCATATGGAAATCAGTGAAGAATAATTCAGTACCTAGAGTCTAACACCAACAGGATGTCCTAAGAAACTCCCACTGGGCCTGAAAGTGTGGGAAAGAGGCATGGTAATTGGAATCGGAGATCTGTGTGCAAAGAGCTCCTAAGAGAATTTTTCTGGGAATTACCACATTTTGTTAATAATTTATAATTATTACATAGTTTCAGGAAAAAAAGATTAAAATATTTATAATTCTACTTTAAAACTCCTAAATAATTATTTGGCCAGTATTGTATGCTAGTTATTTCATTCATTCATTCAACATATAAATATTGAATATATACTGTGCCAAGAATACATTTAGCCATAAATTTATAATTATAAATTTATTTAGCCATAAATTTATAATTATATTCAAATTACATTTAGGTTGCAGTCTAAAGTTTCTGTAATTACTGAATATTTTTAACACTTGACACATCCATACTACCTATGTACATTATTGAATGAAGACACATTTACCCAGCAGGAATTTATATTATCATAATTAACTTCTGGGGAATTGTTATGTGTGCTCAGTTGCTTCAGTAGTGTCTAACTCTGTGCAGCCCTATGGACTGTAGGCCTCCAGGCTCATCTGTCCATGGGATTATCCAGGCAAGAATATTGCAGTGGGTACCATTCCCTTCTCCAGGGGATATTCCCGACCCAGGAATCAAAAATGCATCTCCTGTATCGCCTGCACTGCTGGCATATTTTTCACCCCAGAAGCCCACTGTAGAATTGTTATACTAAGTTATTATTGTTGACATACTCAAATATATTTTTGTGAATGATTTGTGTGAGTAATCAAGTAAATTTCTGATTTAGGGTGAAAAGTACTATATAATAAAATAGTTAATCAGTTCAGATTGGTCAATCAGCCGTGTCTGACTCTTTGAGACTCCATGAACTGCAGCACACCAGGCTTCCCTGTCCATCACCAACACTCGGAGTCTACCCAAACCCATGTCCATCAAGTCAATGATGCCATCNGATGATTATCAATATTTATTCACATTTACCAATTTTTAGATCACCATTTTTTCTTGCCTCCCAATTTTTCCTTTCAACTTCCTTCTTCTGCTTTAAGAATTTTTTTTTTATCAGTAGTGTGTGCATGCTAAGTCTCTTAAGTTGTGTCCAATTCTTGGGACTCTACTCTAGCCCACCAGGCCCCTTTGTCCATCACGTTCTCCAGACAAGAACGGGTTACCATGCCCTTCTCCACAGGATCTCCCCAACCCAGGGACTGAACCCACATCTCTTTCTTCTCCTGCATTGGCAGGTGGGTTCTTTACCACTAACACCATCTGGGAAGGACATCTTTTTAAATATTTAGCTACAAGTGGTAAGCTTCTCAGCTGTCTCTCTAAAATAGTGGATTTTCTTTTTCATTTTAATTTTGAAATAATTTATACAACTACTAAAACAGCACAGAAACATGCCATGTACCCTTCACTCAGTTACCACTGTTAACACAAGGTCTGCATTTTGTCCTCAGTCTTGTATGAAAGTTTAGCTAAGTACAGGATTCTTGGCTGGCAGTGTTTTTCCTTCCGTCCTTTACGCATGTTATTCTGACCACTACTGTTGTTGATGAGAAGTCACCTGTCAATCTAATTTACCATCCTTTAAACATAAATTTACTTTTTCTCTATGAAGGCGCTTAAGCTTGTCTTTGCATTTGACTCCAATTTCACTGACTCTCTAGCTTCATATTCATTTCTATATATGTATGATTCTTTTACCTGTTTCTACTGCTATTTAACTTTTGCTATTAATATTTTCCCCAGCTAGTGACTTTCATGTCAATAATCACAATTTTCATTTCCTTCCATGTCTTTCATTCACCAGCTTAGACTTATAGTGTTTTTCTGATTCTTCTGTTAAAGCCCAGTGTTGCCTGGTTGAGGAACAACCCATGAAGCACCGTATGCACTTTTTAGAAAGTGAAGTATAAAATTCAAGTTTACATTTTTAAAATTTAATTTCTCAGCTTGAGATTCTCACATCACATGTATAGTCACATTCATATTACACACTGTTATCTACATGCAAGCTTAGAAAGAGTAATAATGTAATGACTTAGAATTTAAACTCAGACACTAGAGAGCCTGCATTCCTCCACACTTTGGATGAATGATCCTGGGCAGGTTACTTAACCTCTGTGTATCTCAGTTCACAATTCTATAAAATGGAGTTTTTAACTATCTGCCTTAAAGGTGTATGTGAGGATTAAATGAATAAATTTAAACTGCTTAGAATAGTACCTCGTATACAGCAAATTTAAAAAAACAAGATAAATTTTCACTGTTAGCATGATCAGATAATCAGATCATGCTAGTCAATTCTAAAGGAAATCAACCCTAAATATTCACTGGACGGACTGCTGCTGAAGCTGAAGCTCCAATACTATGGCCACCTGATTTCAAGAGTTGACTCACTGGAAAAGACCTGAGTTGGGAAAGACTTAAGGTAAAAGGAGAACAGGGAGGGAGAGAATGAAGTGGTTAGATAGCATCACTGACCCAACGGCTCTGAATCTGAGCAAACTCCAGGAGACAGTGAAGAGCAGAGGAGCCTGGAGTGCTACGGTCCATGGGGGTCACAAAGAATCTCATGACTTAGCAACTGAACAAAAAACAAATGATCACCATTGTCATCACAACTGTATCATTCTTTTTTCCCCTTCATCCAGTGAAAGTGAAAGTCACTCAGTTGTGTCCGACACTTTGCAACCCCATGAACTATACAGTCCATGGAATTTTCCAAGCCAGAATATTGGAGCGGGTAGCCATTCCCTTCTCCAGGGGATCTTCCCAACCCAGGGATCAAACCCGGGTCTCCTGCATTGCAGGCAGATTCTTTACCAGCTGAGCCACAAGGGAAGCCCAAGAACACTGGAGTGGGTAGCCTACCCCTTCTCCAGCAGATCTTCCCGACCCAGGAATCAAACCAGTGTCTCCTGTACTGGAGGCAGATTCTTTATCAGCTGAGCTACCAGGGAAGCCCAAAGAACTGAGCAGAGACATGTTTCCTTGATGCTTATCTAGGCAAGCAGACAAAGATTTTTCTAGTTCATCTATCTTTCTGAGACAAAGCAGCATGCATACAAAACTACATGAGTATGTTTATTATAATTTTATATTTAAGAGGGCAAGTATTAAGATAAATAAAGCAAAAGCCGTACTAAGGTAGTAGAATTTAACGGTAGCAGGAAAAGCCGTACTAAGGTAGTTAATACAGTAAGATTAAGAACAGAAGGTTTTCAGTTGATAGTTGAATAAGGAATTCTACCTTACTCCACCTATCATTTACTAATTACAAAAAAAATACACTCATAATAAATTACATTTAGTAAGGTTTTTCACTTAGTGTAGAAGGCTATGTATATCAGAAGATTAAACTTGTTGAGGTTAGTGCATACAATACCTACTTACTACCTGAACTGGCTGCCTTGTCTGTTTTGCAAGAAGAGGAGGGCAGTTAATTAAAGGCTTGAAGAATGAGAAGTATGTAATCCAAGCTTCCTGGTCCAGCATGGAGTACCACCCCATCCATCCCTTGGGAATGTGAAAGCTGATTAGGCACAAAGTACAATCATTTATCTGGGTGTGGAACAAGGTAAGGTTCAGACCAGGCTTTGATACGGTGTTTCAGATTCATCCCCAGAGAGCATCAAAGCTCACTGTGATTTCCATTTGACTGCTACCTGCCTTGAGACTACTGCCTCAGGACTTTTTGTTAACTTGGGTATTTTTCCTGGAGGAGGTGGGACGATGTATTTTCAGCAACCAGTGATATTTTTTGGCTGAGAGAAAAGTTTACAAGGTTTGTTATAATAACAGAACTATGTCAAGCTAAAGAGTACACTTAGTTATTCAAATTTCTTCGCTCCAACACTGCCACAAAAATTAACTTCAAACTGTATTATCAAAGTGCCTATAATACCCTACGAGAGATGACTAAGGTTATTAGGTTATCAAGTTTCTTCTCAAGCCAAACGTCTAGCAAACAAAAAAGCCACACAGGATACATTTTACTTATACAGTTCACACCATTGGCAAATTCAAGATTAACAACGACAATACCCAAGACCAACATATGTCCTTTGCTAAAGACTAGTCAGACTACCAGTTTACACACAGCTTTGGTGCTCTCAAACTTACCATAAAGTATCATTTTTTCCCACTGTTGCTTAGGTCTCCACAAGCTTATCCTTAAGACTAAACAGGTTTTCCTATTCTTAGCGTGGAGGAAAGGAAACCAATGCAGAAAAAATAAGCCCTCAGTAAAGTCACATGGGACTGAAGTGACAAGTGGGGAAAATTCCGAAAGATTTCAACAAATACGCTGAAATTAACTTCACTACAAATAAAACCTATCAAAAGAAGTCAAACTCTGATTACAAATACAAACCATTGGAACCCTCAAACAAAATCAATAATGGTAACTGGACTATTGCTTCAAGTACTAAGATAAAATTTACAGTTTAAAAGAGCCAAATGACTTTAAAAAAAGAAAAAGAAAGTATCCACACATACAGAACTGAATCTACAGGTTAAAAAAAAAAAAATCTAGAAAATACCACATGAAAACACCTTGGGAATTTTCCAGAGAAAATGTGAATCAACGCTTTCATAGGCACCTGGTATTCTGATCTATGTTCTAAGGCGCACACAGAAGAAATACGCTGCACTTAGTCTGAATGAGTTTGTGTTTCTCCAAAAGAAGAATCACTAAGCTCTTCAGGGGAAAAACTTGCTGTTATTTTAGTTTTTAAAAGTTTTCTTATCAAAATCGTAAGTCAAGTTATATAATTATTTTTTAAAAAACAGGGTAAAATAACATTCCCAAAGTTAAAATAAGGTATTTTCATATTTTAAATGATCTTCAGAATACCTTGAAAAAAAATTATTAAACCAATCTGCTATTCTCCTTGGTAAGCCCACACACAATTTCAAGAATAAGGTGTACTTTTAACTAAAAAAAAAAAAAAAAGGTGGGGGGATTTACATAAACCAACACTGAATATCCAGACTATATAAAAGAGACTTGAAAGCCCTATGAAAGCATTCACAGACTTGACTACGGACGAGTTAGTGCTGTGACAACGTTAAAGAAAAAGTTGAAAATATATCTATGTGGGATTACAGCTGGTGGTTTAAAAGTCTTTTTGGTTGCTTAAAGAAAACAATGTAAGGTAAAAATACTTCTCTATCACCTTTTTATCTTCCAGGTCCAGAATTAAATTTAATGTATTTCTATAAAAAGCGTTAACAGTTTACATGTAAACATAAATACAGGAATGATGTTTTAAAACAGGTCATTTTAAAGAATGCTAATCTCAAAGGTAATAGTGAAGGTAGTTCAACTTGGGGGCAATACAAAGAACACCTTGCCACAGAGAAAACTTACAATACGTGTGTTGTATTCTCTACTGAAAAAAGGGTTTTCCATTGCTATATTAAACTTTCAGTGCAGTGTAACCATAAGGAAATTAAAAAGCACATGTACATTTAGCTTCTTTTTTTTGGTATTTCTTTCTGCAAATTAAAGCAGGTAATCAATAACTTTGTGATAACACCTGTTACCTGGATAACAGAAATAAACTTCAGCATACATTCTGAATGCAGGATTTCACCACACACGGATACACGTATTATTGATATAATACAGTTGACTCTTAAACAAGGCAAGGAGTTAGGGGGTTGAGATCCTTCCCATAGTAGAAAATCCGAGTATAAGTTTAGACTCAGCGCTTCATACACAGTTCCACATCCACAGATTCAATCAACCATGGATCATGTAGGACATACTTACTGGGGAAAAAAATCCCCATATAAGTGGACCCAAGCAGTTCAAATCCATGTTCAAGGGTCAACTGACCACATGGGTGTATCTGACAGATACTACTGAGCAACTGCTATGTACTAGGCCCTCTGAACATGGTAATGATCAAAAGGGAGTGGTTAGAACAGAACTAAAAGTTTTAAAAATTTTATTACTCACTAACCAGGCTGAACTAAGTACGCAGTAAGCACCAAACTGCAGGGTCACCTTCTACTTCTAATTCACTTTTAGGTTTTATTCAGTTAAGTCCCAGGACTCTGACAAGGAGAGCTAGGCATTCAAGTAGTTCACAGTTGGGGCATATTCACTAAAGTACTGACGTAGAATTCTTGGTATTCCCTGATGGAGTCAGATAAGATAAAAATCATATGGATAACTGTAGGGTTGCTTAAGGTTCAAAGAGAAGACCAAGCTCCATTTAAGGGGAAAAGTAAATCTCCAGAATGCCTGCATATGTGGCAATGAAAGAGAGCAGAATGCAACTGAACATACAAGGAATTCACCAAAAAGTTACTGTTTTTGTGCCATATAATCTTGCATACTGGGTTTTCAATCATTCTTTTTTGTAGAGAAAAACACAGTGAGAAAAAAAGCTGCTATTTTTTTCTACAACTATGTAAGTCTCCACAACTTCATTTTCCAACAGAAAAACTTCTCCTGCCTCACGCAATCCTGAGGCTCTTTAATGAATACCCATCACCATGCTAGACTGGCCATTCTGATCCAAAATTTGGATTGCCTTTGAAATAACAGCCATCACAATTCACAGCTATTATACCACACTTCTAGCGGGGATATGTAAAAAGAAAACTATAGAGTTGGGACCACATGTTCCTTACAGACTTGAGGAACTAAAGGCATTCAACCTGGCTGCCACGCCAACTGTCATAGATCATGTGCTACCAACAAAAAGCCCGAGAGGATCAGACCATAAGAGCCATGTGCTGTGTTTCAGACAAGGTACCGAATGAGCACTACAGGAACAATGGCAGTTCCTTAGGACAAATGTGATTACCTGCCAAAGTATAACATAGGTAACTTAATAATAAACGTTTTAAACGTTCAAACCTTTTTGAATCACCTTATAAAATAACTCTAAACAATAACAGGGGAGTTTTCTAATTCCGTTTAAAACAATATCTTCATTTTTATATTCAAAGGAAAGCATGTAATAATAGAAACTTTCATAATGATGGTATGATGATGAAAATGATTTCAGAAATAGAAAGTATCACCCAACAACATGGACCAGACAAGGATATACTGCACAGCACAGGGAAATATGCTTTATTTTGTAGTAACTTTAAATTAAGTTTTAAGTTATAAAAATACTACTTTTTTTGAGAATCACTACTTTGTACACTTGAAACTACTGTGATATTGTTAATCAAGAGGGAGTTCCCTGGTAGCCTAGTGGTTATGATTCTGGGATCTCACTGCCATGCCTGGGTTTAATCCCTAATGGGAAACTGAAATCCCACAAGGAGTGTGGCACGGCCAAAAAAAAAAAAATGTTAACCAACTATACTTCAATTTTTTTAAAAAATGAAAAAAACATGAACTATTTCTGGTCCATAAACTTAAATCATAGCAGGTCATACATAAGAAATTCAATATTCTTGGATTTTCCAGTCTGTTTTTTATATAAGAAAAATCAGTGATAGAAAATTATAAAGAAAGGTTCAACTAAATTGTAAACCCCTAATTAAAAAAAAAAAAGAGCACTAGTCAGATATTACACTGTGCATTTCAATAAACACTATAATTTCTATAGTCTTAAGACGTAAGTATTATCCTTACTTTGGAAATAAACCACAGCTCAGATATGCTAAGTAACTTATTGGCAGAACACATTCTCTTACTTTTTTAAGGTACAGTTCAATGCTGTGTTAAATAACATTTATGACATACAGATTCTTGTAAACTCCATCAAGACAGACTCCAAATTATTATCTCTTATAGCACTTAACATGGTAATGCATCCCAATATTTGCAAAAAAAAAACCCCAACAACAATGAATTAAAACTAGGTTCTACCACTTATTAGTTGAGTGGTATTAATCTATAACCTCTCTGCGTTAAAGTTTTCTGTCATAAGGATTATACCAACACTGCAAGATTACTGTGAGACAGGGTTGGTTTCTTTGCTGACAAAGGTCCACAGAGTCAAAGCTACGGTTTTTCCAGTAGTTACGTATGGATGTGAGAGCTGGACCATAAAGAAGGCTGAGCACCAAATCACTGATGCTTCTGAACTGTGGTGTTGGAGAAGGCTCTTGAGAGTCCCTTGGGCAGCAAGGAGATCAAACCAGTCAATCCTAAAGGAAAGCAATCCTGAATATTCATTGGAAGGACTGATGCTGAAGCTGGAACTTCAATACTTTGACCACCTGATATGAAGAACTGACTCATTAGAAAAGACTCTGAAAAAAAAAAAAAGAAAAGACTCTGATGCTGGGAAAGACTGAAGGCAGGAGGAGGAGGGGACGACAGACAATGAGATGGTTGCATGACATCGTCAACTCAATGGGCGTGAGTTTGCGCAAGCTCCAGGAGATGGCGAAGGACGGGGAAGCCTGGCGTGCTGCAGCCACGGGGCACACAGAGTCAGGACGCGACTGAGCAAGTGAGCAACAACAAAGGGCTGGTTTCTCTACCTCCACGCTACTGTGTTTGGGGGCCAGATAATTCTCTTTTTGGTGGGGGTGGGTACTGTCTTGTGCACTGAAAGGCACTTAGCAACGTCTCTAGCCCTTATCTGACTTCCCTGGTGGTTCAGATGGTAAAGCGTCTGTCTACAATGCGGGAGACTCGGGTTCGATCCCTGGGCTGGGAAGATCCCCTGGAGAAGGAAATGGCAATCCACTCCAGGACTATTGCCTGGAAAATTCCATGGACAGAGGAGCCTGGTAGGCTACAGTCGTAGGGTCACAAAGAGTCGGACACGACTGAGCGACTTCACTTTCTTTCACTTTCACTAGCCCTTATCTGGTAAAAAGCCAGTAGCATCCCTCTCTACCAGTTGTAACAACCAAAATTGTCTCCAAACGGATGGAGAATGGAGTATTCAAGAACCACTGCTGTAGGTAAAAGAATTATAAAAATGAACTGGAAAAGTATGTGATTTTCTCTACTCTAGAGAATTCCCTTGAGATGGGAGAAGGGCAAAATTTCCTGAGCCAAGCCGCTAATGATAATACTCCTAAAAACAACAATCAGCAACACAAAATTCTAATAACTTTATGTGGTCTAGTAAAGAGGGCTGCAAATTCTTGATTATGCATCCAAATGAGAGAGAAAGAAATTCCCTACCTTAAATTCAAACAACCTAGGTGACTTCTTTCACCAAAAGAATGAAGCTGAAGTCATGATTTCTAACTGATGAGGTCACAAAAAGCCTGGTACCTTGTGCTCAGAAGTCCAACAACACTAAGACTGCCATGCTGGGAAGGCCACAAGTGCAGGCACACAGGTTAGGAGTGTCAGCTGAGCGCAGACTCCCAGCCTCCTTAGCCAGAGCCAACAGGCGAATGAGTCTCCAGTCCAGACCACATGCTAGCTAAGACTATCCAATGACCTGTGTTGATGCCTCATAAGAGAAGACTTGCCAAGACCTGCTCAAATTCCTGATCTTCTAAATTTAATAAAATAGCTGTCATTTTAAACCACTAAGGTTTCAGATAATTTGTTTTCACGTAATTTGTTCTATTTTTCATGCATATACTTGTCTTTTTTCCCCCATTAGACATTTGCCTCCCCAACTTTATCGATTTATGGCTGCGCTGGGCTTCACTATGGTGCGTGGGCTTTTCCTAGTTGTGGCAAGTATTCTCTAGCTGCAGTGTACAAGCTTCTCATTGTGGTGTCTTCTCTTGCTGCAGAGCTCGGCCTCTAGGTGCATGGGCTTCAGCAGTTGCGGTGTGTGGGCTTGCCTGCCCCACAGCATGTGGGATCTTCCTGGACCAGGGATCGAACCTGCATCCCTGCAATGGCAGGCAGACTCTCCATCACTGGAGTACCAGTGAAGTTCTACCTTTCCATTAAAGATTTTCACATGTTTTAAAGAAAATATTTAAAATTTATCATTATTAACTCAGATGAGGTCATCCAATTTCTATCAAGATGATAAACAATCATGTGCTACCAGTCTCATCCCCCAAAATAAAGCCCTGAGGGGAAAATGAAGCAGTCAGTCTGGATTCCAGGACCAGCATAACAAAAAGCACAAAAACTGATGGGGATAAATTTCCACTGATTGTGCTGAGTAGACACTGGAGACCTCTAGTTAGGAGCAAAGGGCGGCAGGAGTCAAAAGGCAAGATTTATTTATTTACTTACTTTTAGTTTTTAACAAACTAAAAAGCTTTTTTCAGTCTGCCTGTATCCTTCCCTTGATTGCCCCTTACCAGAAATTAGCAGAACAGCTCACATCTTTGTCAGCAGGGTGAAACCAGGACAGCACAAAAGGCCTATGAGGGGAAAGTTCGTGAAAACTGGTACAAACGGACTACCCGGAGGTCATTTCCTCTTCTCAGTCCTCCTCCTCTCAGAAAACACTACACAACTGGTGGCGAGTTAGGATACAAGGAAACCACCTCCTAAAAGTCCTAAGAGTTTAAAAAACAAACCCCAATCAGAAGCGGCCTAACGCAGCAGTAGCCAACAAACAAACAGCAGCTATTCAATGCCAGGTGGCTGGCTGACCCGAGATCAAGCCCTTCCTCTCTTAAACTCACTCAGACCAACACAAACGAAAGTCTGGCTGTTGGCCATTCCCTAATCCATATTATGAGACTAAGTGGATAATATTCCTTCCCAAAGAATTATTAGCTTACTAGCTAAAATAAGTATTTGGAGCAAGCCATAAAACGGTTATAAAAGACATATAATACACCAAACCACCCAACCACTAATGTAGAATTAGTGGATTAGATGCTCCAGGAATGAAGAGACCGAGGGCGGATATGAGTAGTATGAACTCAGAAGAAGCTAGGGAAAAGAATCAAGTGGAGGGACCTCCCTAATGGTCCAGTGGCTAAGACTCCACATGTCCGACACAGGGGGCCCAGCTTTGATCCCTGGTTGAGAAAGTAGATCCCAAGAACCACAACTAAAGATTTCACATGCCACAACAAAGAGAAGATCCTGAGTGCCATAACTAGCAACTGGAGAAGCCAAATTAAATAAATATTTTTAAAAAGATAATCTTAGAAAAAAGAAGAATCAAGGGGAAATATTGAGTATGAAAAGAAGACATCAAGATAATAGATTGAGTTTCAGAAGGAAGAGAAAAAACAAAACCTTGCAAAAAAACAACAAACCTATTAGGAAACAATGAGAATAAATTTCCCAGAATTAAAGAGAGAAGTGAAGAGTCAAATGTGTCAAGAGCCAAACATGTAAGAAAAAAGCTCATTCCTAGAAATACTGAGCGTGAAAGTGCAAATGTTTAGTCGCTCAGTTGTGCCTGACTCTGAGACCCCATAGGCTGTAGCCCGCCAGGCTCCTCTGTCCATGGGATTTCCCAGACAAGAACACTGGAGTGGGTTGTCATGCCCTTCTCCAGGGGTTCTTCCCAACCCAAAGATCGAACCCAGATCTCATGCACTGCAGGAGGATTTTTTACCATCGGAACCACCAGGAATATTAAGAATACTGTGTGAGTTGATAGTACTTTCAAAGTTTACATGTAATGCAGAAATATCACTTTTGGAAATCCGGAAGTAATCCCGAGTAATTCAGGAGAAAAAAAAAAAACCCTATATGCCAAAAAAATGTTTTATTGCAATACTTACTATGGTAAGAGGGAAACTCCCAGATACAACCTAAATACCTAACAACCAGGCAATAATTCATGGTTTAAGGATATATTTATAGCCATCATCATAGTGTTGAAAAGAGGGTATGTCTAACAAATTTTACTATTTGAGTGGGATCTAAAAAATCCAAACAACATGAGAAGTTTACATTAAAATTACTATGAGTATTTAATTTTCTAATTATTAAAACTTAAAAGTTTGCTTTTAAAAATCTGATAAGCTTGGTAGCTTGTGTTTTGATAATGTCTAAACTTCATCAAGAAACAGCCAATAACAATCGTATTTCAGATAGAATTTACAGAAACATTAGCTTCTGAAAGTATTTATGGTATCTTTATACTAAAGGAGAATATAATATAGCTACTTTTTATTGCACAGGAGTAGCTTATGGCACCTTTTGGACTTTATAACTAATAAAATACTGTATGGAAAATTTCAACATCTACTCTGCCAAAGAAAGTACTTAGTCTTCTTTCTACTAAGTGCTTTATAGTTTTATCATTTTCATTAGCTCGGCTTCACACGAGACTACTGCCTGCCTTCGATTTCTGGAAGGCTGCCCCAATTCTTCTCTCACAGGCCTTGTTGCCAGGGTTGCAGCTGCACAACCAATTCTTATTAAAATGTGAGTCTTTGAAATGCAGGTCTATGGAAAGGGACATAAAGGATTTCATTATCTTTTCTCAAAACTCACAGCGAGGATTACATCCCCACCCTTTCCAAGCCATTCCACTACTTAGCAGCCTTCTCCATCAACTCACACATCAAATATAACAAATGCAGCAGCTGTTTAAAATAACTCAAATAACTCATAAAGGAGAACTGCATAATAAAGAACTTAATGTCTAGCAGAAAATACTTTTAAATGACTTCAAATACATATGATGTATAATAATTATTTCCAAGTGACTTCCAGTGAGTATGATGTAATTATATAGCTGGATACTCACACAATGTGAGTAATAACAGTTCTAAACACTACTACTAAATAATTCTAAAGAACAAACATTTGCAAGACAATACACACTTATGTGATGATAATTTCAGAAACTTCAAGTTAAGAAAAAAACTGCAAGTAATTTACTCAAATTGTAAAATACCTTATTAGCTCTTAATTTTGTTGTAGAACTACTCATGCCTCTAAAATTTTTTTGTAGAAGAAGAAAAAACCTGAAGAACAATTTACACTATTTTTCCTTTTCTCACTAGAATAGAATCTCATGTACTTTTGTGCTCTGGATAAAAAATTCCCTGCTTAAACACTGCTCAACTGTACTTTTAAAAGACAATTTATGACTAAATTCATCTTATGAGAAAAGTTAACACAAGATTGTCAAGATCATGAAGGTAAAACTATTTTCAATGAAAAGTATTAAGAGTGGTTAGTCTGTTGCAAAGCAAAATTGAGGTTTCTTTTAAAATTAAAATGTAACATTTTTAATGCTGATATACCATTGGGATTCTTGTAACACGCAGAACCTTCAAATTTTAACTATTTTAGAGAAAAGAAGTAAAGTTAGCAAAATTCATTGGGGTTAATATAGCTAGTCTGTTCCCTGCATATTTCATTCCTGGTTAAATAGAAGAAAAAAATAGGGGAGGCAGAGAGAGAGAGGCAGAGACCTTTGAGGATCTCATTATATAACACAAACCTGAATTTACAGCAACAAATCACACTGGAGGGGAAAAAAAAAAAAGAGTTCTAAAAAGTGACCACTTGTTGCATTTTTGATGACTGAACTGAAA
The DNA here is from genome assembly GCA_006410875.1 of Neotragus pygmaeus. Taxonomy (NCBI): domain Eukaryota; kingdom Metazoa; phylum Chordata; class Mammalia; order Artiodactyla; family Bovidae; genus Neotragus; species Neotragus pygmaeus. Next base: position 112,343 of record SJYV01052897.1, on the reverse strand, counting down.
TTAAATAAATGTACCAGAAGAAGTACATTATATAACGATTTTAAACTTGTTAAAAATGCTGCCTGAGATCAATTCATGTCCATTTTCATGGCTACTATCAAAAAAATTAAACAGACAGTAACAGTGTTGATGAGGATGTGAAAAATCTGGAAGGAACCCTTGTGTGCTGTTAGTAAAACAGTAAAGTGGTACAGCTCCTATGGCAAACAACATAGCAGTTCCTCAAAAATGTAGAAATAATTCTGTTGTATGATGCAGCACTCCCACGTCCGGCCACGTATTCAAAAGAACTGAGGGCAGGATCTGCAAGAGTATCTGTACACCCATGCTGTTACCAGCACTACTCACATAAGACAAGAGGCAGCATCAAGGCAAATGTCTTTGAGCCAATGAACAGATAAACAAAATGCGATATACACAATGTATTGTCGTGATACATACAAACATACAGTGGAGTCTTAAAAAGGAGGAAACCCTATCACATGGGTGGATGAAGCTTGAGGATATCATGCTAGGTGAAATAAACCAGTCATAAAAAGACAGATGCCATCTGATTCCACTTACACAAGGTGTAAAATACTCAAAGTTGTTTTGTTTTGATTTCTTTTTGGCCACACTGAGTGCATGGCTCTGACCAGGGACTGAACCCAGGCCCAAACTAAAATGGTCAAACTCACAGAAAACGGAGCAGAATGGTAGTTACCATGAGCTGGCAACAGGAGGAAAAAGGGAGCTGTTTAATGGGTACAGAGTTTCAGCTTTGCAAGATGAAACAGTTACGGAGATCTGTTTCTCAACAATGTGACTATACTTGGCACTACTCAAATACACACTTAAAACTAAGATGGTAAATTCTATGTTACATGTGTTTTACCACAATAAAAAACATTTTTAAAGTAATTGGAGTTCTCACCCTTACAGATTTTCATGAATTAGTAAAGATGAAAAATGGAATGAACTTTTTTTTAAACTAAGTACTGCATATTAATCTGAGTTTTTGCTTGTTTTGGCCAGATATGTAGATAATATAACATCATGGTATAAAACTCAAAGGAAACAAAAGTAAATCATGAAAACGAAATTTTCTTCTCATCATTATCCCTAGCCACAAAAATTCTCTTCCCAAGACACAGCTGCCAATGTTAGCTTCTGGTATAAATAGCCTTTCACAGAAACTAATGATATACAAGAATATAAATATATATTTTTTCCGTTAAAACATATTTTCATGGGCCCAAATACATTATTTGTCACCTTGCTTTTTCATTTAACGCTTTATCTTGGAAATCAGGCAGTTTCAGAAACTTTAAAAAATACTGCCTCTCTCACTTTTGAAAGGCTGTATTTTATCTTCCAGGTGTAACCCACTGTCAACAGGTGGGAAGTTGTGTTGTTTCTAATTTTTTTACGACTACAATCATGCTGCAAGAAATTATCTTGTAAATTGACAAATGTGGGATATGAGACAGTGGGATTTATCTCTAGGATAAATTCAAGGAGTGAAACTGATGAATCAAAGGGTCTGTTTATATATTTTAATTTGGGGGAAGTATTTTAAGTTTTGACAGATATTTTCCAAATCTTCTTCTAAGAAAATGTACATACATACACTTCCACTAACAGCGCATCGGATGGACTTCCCTGGTGGCCCAGTGGTTAAGAATCTACCTTCCAATGCAAAGGACTTGGGCTCAATCCCCGAAACCAATAGGCCCACATGCCACAGACTCGATGCAGCCAAAAATAAACAAATACATTAAAAAACAAAAAAAGCGCAACACATTAGAACATCTATATTACCAATCCTAAAAGGCTCCCCTGACTCCAGCATTTTAAAGCAAAAAAAACTATCCTTCTTCCCTGAAGTGGAGAACTAAAAAAACACACCAGTATATCAGGTAAATATATTGAATTCCATAAAATTAAAATCTACAATTTTGAGTAAGACTACAAGGGTTGATCTGCAGCCTAAGAAAAGCAGTCATCCTAAGAATCACTAGCCAAGTCTTGGCAAGGCCTCTGCCAGTCTCACATTTCTTTCCTCAGAAATCCACTCTTATTCTATAGCTTTTGACCCAAACAGCTTTATTTATATTAGCATCATAGTTATGATTTTTAATCAAACTGATTTAACTGGCATAAGACAGTAACAGTTTCCATTTTGGTGGATAAATCTCTTAACTCTGGAAAAGTACAGAAATCAATCAGTATTAATAGTCACGTGCTATTAAATACATCCATAGTAACATTATTATTATCGTACTTTATGCTCTATCTACTAAGATATTTGAAAGACAAGAAAATTTGATATGCTAAATTTCCAAGTTTAATTTACTAAACTTTTCAGAATTATAAATTTTAAAAAGATTTGTTTGCTCTACTGATCAAATCTGCCTTGTTAACTGCTTGAAGTATCTGAGGGAATCAGAGAAAAGTTAAGTCAGAAGGTCTAAAGATTCTAAAGATGTTAAATAATTAGGTATGAAAGCGCTGCAATATTTAAGAAGCAATATTTAGTCTTTCTTATTGGGCATTAAAACTCAATGACAATATACAGCACTGAACTTTATAGTGAGTTTTACAGATCAATTTTTTATTTTTTAAGGCAACCATCTTTAAAGAGAACTACAGAAATAGAGAACTATGAGAATATGATCTTGGACAGGAAATGTCTATTTCTACCTTAAGATGGACACATTTCATTTAGTATCATTCCCTACAAGCATATTTTAGCAAACATGTGCACTAAAAGCATTCACAAATATTAACAAATAGTAGTAATAAATGAAAATAGGTATCCTGCATGACTACTCTTCAAAGAAGAAATGGATGTCTTCCATTCATAAAGCACAGTAGAGTGTATTTTCTCATGCTGTCAGAAAATACTCAATACTCCTTAATCAAAACCAAGGGAGGGCTGCTTTTTTTATTTCCTCATGGAAATCACAGCCTTTACAGAAAGGACATAGAGCAATAGCTACAATAAAACCCAGTTGCTATCAGTTCAGTTGCTCAGTCATGTCCGACTCTTTGCGACCCCAAGAACTGCAACACACCAGGCCTCCTTGCCCATCACCAACTCCCAGAGTCCACCCAAACCCACGTCCGTCAAGTCAGTGATGCCATCCAACCATCTCATCCTCTGTCATTCCTGTTTCGTCCTGCCCTCAATCTTCCCCAGCATTGGGGTATTTTGAAATGAGTCAGCTCTCCACATCAGGTGGCCAAAGTATTGGAGTTTCAGCTTCAACTAAGTCCCTCCAATGAACACCCAGGACTGATCTCCTTTAGGATGGACTGACTGGATCTCCTTGCAGTCCAAGGGACTCTCAAGAGGCTTCTCCAACACCACAGTTCAAAAGCATCAATTCTTCGGCGCTCAGCTTTCTTCATAGTTCAACTCTCACATCCGTACATGACTACTGGAAAAACCACAGCCTTGACTAGATGGACCTTTGTTCACAAAGTAATATCTCTATTTTTCAATATGCTGTCTAGGTTGGTCATAACTTTCCTTCCAACGAGTAAGCGTCTTTTAATATCATGGCTGCAATCACCATCTGCAGTGATTTTGGAGCCCAGAAAAATAAAGTCAGCCACTGTTTCCCCATCTATTTCCCATGAAGTGATGGGACCGGATGCCATGATCTTCGTTTTCTGAATGTTGAGCTTTAAGCCAACTTTTTCACTTCCCTCTTTCACTTTCATCAAGAGATTCTTTNTCCTTTATTGAGCCCATCTTTGCATGAAATGTTCCCTTGGTATCTCTAATTTTCTTGAAGAGATCGCTAGTCTTTCCCGTTCTATTGGTTTCCTCTATTTCTTTGCATTGATAGCTGAGGAAGGCTTTCTTATCTCTCCTTGCTCTTCTTTGGAACTCTGCATTCAAATGTGTATATCTTTCCTTTTCTCCCTTGCTTTTAGCTTCTCTTCTTTTCACAGCTATTTGTAAGGCCTCCTCAGACAGCCATTTTGCTTTTTTGCATTTCTTTTCCATGGGAATGGTCTTGATCCCTGTCTCCTGTACAATGTCACAAACCTCCGTCCATAGTTCATCAGGCACTCTGTCTATCAGATCTATTCCTTTAAATCTATTTCTCACTTTCACTGTATAAATTCATAAGGAATTTGATTTAGGTCATACCTGAATGGTCTAGTGGTTTTCCCTATCTTCTTCAATTTAAGTCTGAATTTGGCAATAAGGAGTTCATGATCTGAGCCACAGTCAGCTCCTGGTCTTGTTTTTGCTGACTGTATAGAGCTTCTCCATCTTTGGCTGCAAAGGATATAGTCAGTCTGATTTCGGTGTTGACCATCTGGTGATGTCTTCTCTTGTGGCAAGGCTTATTATATATATGTATGTTATTTGCTAAGTGGTCCAACATTAGGGCTACCATTCTGTTTACATAAGCTTGGCATTGCCCCTCAGATGGCAGTTATTTCTGGGTACTTATACCTGGACCATTAACCAAAAAACTAGAGATTTATTATCAATTTCCATTTCCCTAAACTAAAAAAATTAATCAGACTTTCAACAATATTTTCTAGCCACAAATAAGGACAGATATTTTGGCTCCCATTGCCAAAACTGAAGAGCTAATATCATTAACCTATGCCCTCATAATCACCCAAGCTCCTTCTTGATTGATATTTACAAGCTATAGGAGAAACTTGGAGCCATTCAGAGGCACTGTTTAAATCAATATACTATTCAACCTTCACAGCTTAACCATTTTCTATAATGTACACATTTATTCACTCTTTCACATTTGGTGAGCAAATTATTCCTCGTGTGTGTGTGTGTGTGTCATTCCTAAAACTACCTGACAGTTTCAAGTAGGCTAGTACTCTATAGCAAGGCTATCACTCAGAATGAAAATTATAGGATGAGAAATCAGTCACATGAACAAAAAAATCAGAAAACCACAATTTAATATTAAATATGTATTTTCTTGATTTTTTTCACTCGGTAAAATTAATATATAATTTCCCTATCACTAATGAAAACATGCTATCATGATGCCTCACTAATTAGATAATCATAAAAATTAACTTATTCAACATATATTCGTTGACCTCCTATTATATGCTGCTGCTAAGTCACTTTAGTCATGTCTGACTCTGTGTGACCCCATAGACGGCAGCCCACCAGGCTCCCCTGTCCCTGGGATTCTCCAGGCAAGAACACTGGAGTGAGTTGCCATTTCCTTCTCCAAATTATATGCTAGGCTCACATATTTAAAAAACAATATGTAAATATAAGTCAGCAAAAGTATAATAAACATATTTTGAAATGCATACTAATAATTTACCAAAGATATACGTTTAAAGACTACCAGAGACTAAAATGGAAACACAGGCTAAGTAGATAGAAATAACTGAACTTTTAATTTTGAGCAATTATGACATGGCAACAATTAACACTTTGAAATATGGCCCTTACAGAAGTTAAAACAGAATTTTAAAAAACTCTTAATAAAATGGAAGTAAATTGATCTCTTTAACATTTGATTTATAAAGAAAACCAAAAGGCTGGCTTCATGCTCAGTGGTGAATACTGCAGACGTTACAATTAATGCAATGTTTTGTGAAACATCGGAGGCATTAAATTAATGAACAAGACAAGATGCTCATTGTAATCACAATGTTCTATGAGCTCCAGCCAATGCAGCTGGTAAGCAAACCACATAAGATATAAAATCTGGAAAGGATAAAGCAAATTATGTTTAGATATAAATAAGGATTGCACTCCCAGAAAAGCTAAGTGTATCAGAAATTCTAAATGAATTTAAGTAATGGATGAAATTTATCAAAAAGTAATAATCTTCCTAATGTTAGCAATACATAGATAAATTTAAGCGGTAATAGCACACTAAAGAGGCAGTAGAGCTGTGGTTAAGGACACAGACCTCAGAGTCAAGCAGATATGAGTTGAAATCTCAACTCTACTACTTCCTAGCTGAAGTCACCTAACGCCTTTAATTTTCTCAAGTGTAAAAATGAATATAATTTATCAAACAGTTAAGACAATGCTGAAAAGTACACCAAGCCTGTCATTTAATGAAAGACATTATTATTTGCATTATCAATAATAGAAAGCTACGTGTCCCTTTCATAAATAAAAGAGGTAAACATAGAAGAACGTTAAACATACAAGAACCTTTCTAAAATCTAATAAAGTACAAAATTTCAAACTATACCTGGCTCCAAGAGTTGGAATAAAGGATTGTCCTGTTGGCTTCTCATGTCTTCTTACGAAAAAAATCAATAACAACATATTACTTTTTTAACAAGTCAACCAAAACCCTGGTTCTGCACAACTGTGTTACAGTTCCAGAGGAGTCACGCGTTCAGCAGGCGTCTCCCCCAAAGAGCTAAATCAGTCTGGATGATGGCTACTCCTTTCCCCCTAGGACCAAACCACAGTTAGGAACCTATTCACTAGGAGGGCTGTTCCGGTACTGTCAGCCTCTTTCTGCCACATTAAGCTCCACCAGGAATAATAGTGCAGATTACATATTTGTTTACCACCTTAACTCTTGTACTTCATATCTGAAAAAAATCAAAGAAAGGACTGCATTATCTGCCACCGTGCACACCTGTATCAGAGACTTGCCTAATTCACAATTCAAGTCTTGGCAAGTCCTTTGAGTTATCATTATATGGTATAGAATAGGTTATAATAAAGATGTATATGCTATGATGTATATGTTCCAATCTACCTGATGTGAAGAACTGACTCACTGGAAAAGACCCTGATGCTGGGAAAGATCGAAGGCAGGAGAAGAAGGGGACAACAGAGGATGAGATGATTGGATGGCATCACCGACCCCATGGACATGAGTTTGAGCAAGCTCCAGGAGTTGATGATGGTCAAGGAAGCCTGGCGTGTTGCAGTCAACGGGGTCACAAAGAGTCTGAACTGAACTGAACTGATGCTATAATGCTTTGAGACTTATTGGCTCATGTAACTGAATAAAGTCTAGGTATACCATCTTGAAAGGGAAATGGCAACCCACTCCAGTACTCTTGCCTGGAAAATTCCATGGACTGAGGAGCCTAGTAGGCTACAGTCCACGGAGTCACAAAGAGTCAGACATGACTGAGCAACTACACTTATACCATCTTTAGGGAAGAACTGCTTCAGCATCTCAACAAAGGTGATCAGGGTGGGTTTCTGCTCTATCTCTTCTTTCCCTGTTGGCTTCTTACTCAACTGACTTTCCTTTTATGGTTGGAAGATAGTTGCCAGGCTGAAATTCAGCAGGAAAAAAGGGACCTTGATCCCAGTATTTCTAGCAAATGTCCAAAGATCATTCTGATTGATTTAGATCGTATGTCTGCCATGACTGCCAGACGTTAAGACATGTTTTATTCCTACATGAAATAAAGTATGGTGGTGATCTGAACTTATTCTACTAAATAATGACATTATTGAATTAAAAATAATGGTTCAAGCACATTATTCAACTTTTCCTATCTTCTTAAAAAGTTATTACCCCCCATTTAATCACAGAACAACAATAAAAAAGTAAATTCTTCCCTGAATATAAATCATTTTGAAGGATTCAGAATGTACTGGCAGATTACAACAAAGGTTTATGATATTCCTTAACAAAGCTGAAATCAAAACTAGATTTTCAGGAAGAAAACAAGGTTCTTATTTCACTTTTTCAAGATTATAAGAGCAGAATCTAAAGAAAAAAACTACATGGATATCTTGAGTAAGAGGAGGAGGAAAGGTGGTTTTAATGAGTTTTAAAATAGAATCATCATCTTGGGGCTTCCCTGGGTCCAGTGGTTAAAACTCCACTTCCACTGCAGGAGGCACATTTGTTCCCTAGTTGGGGAACCGAGATCCTGCCTGCCACTAGAAGCAGCTAAAAAATTAAAAAATGAAATAAATAAATTTAAAATAGAATCAGCTAAACACTCCATCCTGTGACTCAAGGCTCCTCAAAGACACTAGGATTATCATCAACCCTCCTTCCTCAATTCCTATACACAAAACCAGGTCCTAAGAACAGAACAGAGATGCACACGTCACGAAGTCTTTTTGTCAATGTGCGCTGCAAAGCCAAATGCAAATTATTCCTCATTTATGACGTTCTTACTATTTCTCATTCCTATAATTAGCACAGAAGACAAGGTAAACGATTCCATCTCTATTGACAGAGAAGATCGCAAAACCCTGGTGGCTCAGATGGTAAAGCTTCTGTCAACAATGCAGGAGACCTGGGTTCAATCCCCTGGGTCGGGAACATTCCCTGGAGAAGGAAATGGCAACCCACTCCAGTACTCTTGCCTAGAAAATCCCATGGACGGAGGAGCCTGGTGCAGGCTACTGTCCATGGGGTCGCAAAGAGTCGGACACGACTGAGTGACTTCACCTCTTCACCTCATGGTATTAAAAGCCAATTTTCAAACATACAAGAGAGGAGCGGATTTTCATGGCAAAGTTGAATAAAAACAAACAGCAAACTGAGTAGAACTAACACCTGAAAATGTGTTACACACAAGTCATCTTAAATCAGAAGCCAAACTTCACTAGAGAAAAGCAGTGTGGTTAAAGAAGCGTGTGTAAAAAGAACATAATGATTTAAATCTGTGAACTGACTTTCCAAATTCTCTACTGTTCAAATAATTTAGTTCAGTTAAATGTACAATGATGACTTCTTTAAGAAGACATAAATGTGCCACACACATCAGGGACATAAACACAGTCCTTGACATCACAAAGTTTATAATGTTCTACAAAGGCAACACCCACAAACATTACTAGACAGCTCAGAACATAATGACAGTATAAATGCCAGTGGGTAAAAAGAAAGAGGAGAATCAGTGAACTGGGATGATTTCCACAGCAAGTAACAGAAAATCTAAAAGCACAACTGCTTAAACAATAAGACAGTTTCCTTTACACATAATAAAGGAATCTACTGTGAAGATTACTGAATGTGAAGGAATAGGGAGCGTGGCCCAGTTCTGCTGCTAAGTCACTTCAGTTGTGTCTGACTGTGTGTGACCCCACAGACAGCAGCCCACCTGGCTCCCCCGTCCCTGGGATTCTCCAGGCAAGAACACTGGAGTGGGTTGCCATTTCCTTCTCCAATGCATGAAAGGGAACGTGAAAGTGAAGTCACTCATTCCTGTCTGACTTCGTGAGCCCATGGACTGCAGCCTACCAGACTCCTACACCCATGGGATTTTCCAGGCAAGAGTACTGGAGTGGGTTGCCATTGCCTTCTCCGGTGGCCCAGTTCTACTTCTCTGTAATTCTCTTACCTCTGCCCTCCTTTGGGTAAGGGAATAACCCTTCAGGCTGGCAGCACAAGAGCTACAACAGTTCCAGATGTCACACTCAAATAAAACAAACTCTGGAGGAGGGACCACTTCTTTCCCTTTTTCTCAAAAGCAAGAAAACCTTTCCCAATAGCTTATCTTTGACTTCCCTTTTATTTCCAAAACTGAATCTCATGCCCAGTCCTTTGGAACAATCACTTCCAAAGGCAATGAGACCTACATAACGAAGATTAGACTGGATGCTGTAACTATGATGACCATCTCTTGAAAGATGGCTGAATATATCCGGGAAGACAAGCCTTGGAAGATGGTATGATTTGGACTGGTGACAAAAAAAAAGACAAAATACATAGGCAAAGGAAGGGATGTGTCTAACTGAAGAAGAAAGTCGAATTGCCAACATACATTAAACACGTTGTTAGCGGTAAAGAATTCTTTTAAATCATGCTGGAGTCATTCTCTGTAACACAAAAATTAGCTTACTATTCAACATTCAGTAAATGCTAAGCATGCAGGAGGAGCAGCCCTCTCTTTATGGGAAGGATTTAGGTTAATCACCAGTGGGGATAGTCAGACTCACCACTCACTCCTTTCAAAAGAGCTATCTCTGGATTGAGAACATTCCATATTATGCATACAGATGACTGCAGACTCACTGTCAGTGGGAGTTGTTCCTTGATGGTTTCTGTTCATTTGGGTTCGAGGTTTTACCCAAAAATCCACACACTCACAGCTGGTCCTATCTGCAAATGAAAGCATGCAATTAGGAGGCAAAAAGCTGCCGCAGGGAGCAATTCCTTCCTCCCCCACCCACCTATGATTAACTGATCCACATGAAAACTGAATTTAAACAGCAGATTCACTAAGTCCAATGTTCGAACTAAGCAACTTATACTTCACAGGGTGTAATGTGCTTATCACAGTTACCACCCTTTGCCATTATGTAAATTTATTGTAGTGTCCACAGTATACCAGGCGGAACTCTTGTGCCAGGTGGAATCCAATACACATTTGTGTTTGGTGGCAGCACACAGGGTTGGCTTACACAGGGGGCTCAAGGAGAGCTGCTGACACTTATAAATTAGAAGACTTCACATAAAATCAAATTATCTGACCTCTCTTGGAGGAAAAAAGAAAAAAAACCCAGGAAGATCTGGCAATATTGGGCCCACTTTCCCACCTGGTAATGATCTGTTGGAGCTGATCAGCAGCTAATCTTTCAGACGGGAGAGGGGTTTTGCAGTTCTCCATACATGTCATCTGGAGAAGGCAATGGCACCTCACTCCAGTACTCTTGCCTGGAAAATCCCATGGACAAAGGAACCTGGTGAGCTGCAGTTCATGGGGTCGCTAAGAGTCAGACACGACTGAGTGACTTCACTTTCTCTTTTCACTTTCATGCGTTGAAGAAGGAAATGGCAACCCACTCCAGTATTCTTGCCTGGAAAATCCCAGGGACGGGGGAGCCTGGTGGGCTGCCGTCTACAGGGTCACACACAGTCGGACATGACTGAAGCGACTTAGCAGCAACAGCAGCAGCATACATGTCATCACTCTCTTCTATCATAATCCAGCTCACGGTTATCTGTCTGGAGTCTGCTGGCATCTGAACTTGTAAACTCTGCTATATATTTATAATAGCTCATGGGAAATATTTATTACTATCAAAGCCAAGTCTGTTTTTCTGCCTTGTGGATACAATACAGCATGAGAATAACCACGTTGGCTCGGGAGTCAGAGGTTGCTAGGTTTGAGATCTAATTCTGCAAGTAACTATTTATGTGATCTAAAGTCTATTTTTAACCTAAAGTATGTACTTCTTCATTTATAGTCCTCCAAATAAACATATAAGCACTTAAAAAGTCAACAAACAACAGGTCTAAAATCCAACATGTCCAGGCTGAACTGGTAATCCCAAATCCACTGCTTTCTGACAATCTTTCTCATTTCAGTAAACGGGCCTGGAATCCTTGCAGTTTCAGTTCCAGATGCAAACCTCAAAGTCTTTATCATATATTCTCCCTCATCCTCCCAAAATCAAAGTGGTTGATTCTCTAGATATATAGTTTGAACAGATTCTAAGAGTCTCATAAAAACCATAAAAACAAACAGCAATTCCTTCCTCAGAATCAGTTACCTTCTTGAAACTGCCTACAAATTCAACTATTTAAATAACGATAGCTTGAAATTTCAAGGTCCCATATTGTAAGAAATATTTAGTATTTCATAAAAAGAAAATACTGGGGATGTTACATATCAAAGTGACACATTACATTGTATAAGCTTATAGTGAAGTGAAGTCGCTCAGTCGTGTCCGACTCTTTGTGACCCTATGGACTGTAGCCTACCAGGCTCCTCCGTCCATGGAATTTTCCAGGCAAGAGTTCTGGAGTGGGTTGCCATTTCCTTCTCCAGGGGATCTTCCCAACCCAGGGATCGAGCCTGGGTCTCCCGTACTGCAGGCAGACGCTTTACCATTTGAGCCACCAGGGAAGCTAAGCTGACAATGAGATGGGTCATTATGCTTAATTTGAATAATTAAGAAAACAGAAAGATGACCAGAACTAACGGAATGTGTTTAGAAAGGTTATGGGATACAACATCAATACTCAAAAATAAATTCTTTTCTATAGAACATTTGTTCACTTACTCTTTACCCCAGCCATTACATTCCTAGGTATTTATCTAAGGAAAATTAAAGTGTACATCTACAAAGCAGCTTTTTTTTTTAAGAGCCAAAAACTAGAAACAACTCATCTTTCCACCAACAGATGAGTAAGTAAACAAAATATAAAGCCATTCAATTTAATACTACTTGCAGTAAAAAATATTATACATTCATTAACATGAATGGATCTCAAAATTATTATGCTGAGAAGCCAAGAGTATACAGTACAGAATCCATTTATATAAAATTTCAGAACCACAAGTGATAGAAAGCAGTTCAAGCTGACTGCCTGGGAACAGGCAGGGTATGTGGCCAAGAGAAGAAGAAAGGCCTACGAACAGATTTTGCTGGACGTATTTTTATTACATTCAATGTGGTGATAGTTTCATGGGGGGTGTGTGTGTGTGTGTGTATAAATTAACAAAGTGGCATACTTTCAATATATGTAATTAATTTTAAGATTAATTAATTGCAAGTTAGCAAGTAGTAGCAAGACTGATTAATATGAAAAATAGAACCCTTTTAATGCATTAAGTTTGAAAATCATGGCCACATGTACACCTGAAGCTAATACAACATTGTTAATCAACTAGACTCCAATATAAAACTTTAAAAATTTTTTAGAAAAACTAAAAAAGAAAGAAAATTACGGTCACAATCTCTCTTCAGAAAGTAACTCTTTCAGAAGTTATATATATATCTCATGCATGTAAATCAATTAAGTTAGAAGACACCCTCACACTGAACATAAAAAAAACTCAATGACTTAAATATAAGACACCAAAAACTTCTAGAAAAGAGAGGCAACACATTCTCTGACATAAATCATGCCAATATTCTCTTAGGTCAGTCTCCCACGGCAATAGAAATAAAAGCAAACTAGATAAGCAAGACCTGATCAAGCTTTTGCATAGCGTAAACAAAACAAGACAACCTACAAACTGGGAGAAAACATTTGCAAATGATGTGACCATTGAGGGATTAATTTCCAAAATATATAAACAGCTCATACAATTTAACAACAAAGAAACCCCAAACAACTCAATAAAAAAAGAACAGATCTAAAAAGACATTTCTCCAAAGACATACAGATGGCCAAAAGGCACGTGAAAAGATGCTCAACATTGCTAATTATTAGACAAATGCAAACCAAAATTAAAATGAGATTTCACTTTGCACCAGTCAGAATGGCCATCGTCAAAAATTCTACCATTAAAAGATGTTGGCAAGGGTGTTGAGAAAAGGGAACCTTACTACACTTTTGGTAAAAATGTAAATTAGTGCAGTCACTATGAAAAACAGTACAGAGGTTCCTCGAAAAACTAAAAACAGAACTACCATGTGATCCAGCAATCCCATTCCTGAGCATATATCCAGACCCCTATAATCACAGCAGCACTACTCACAGCAGCCAAGTCACTGGAACAGTATCATATCCACCGACAGGTGAGCAGACAGAGAAGACGTGGGATGTATGTACGATGGAATGTTACTTACCCACAAAAAGAAACAAAATGTCACATGCAGCAACATGGATGGACCAGGAGATTATCATACTAAGCAAAGTAAGTCACAGGAACCCAAATACCATATGATATCACTTATATGTGGAATCTAAAATACACGTGAACTTATCAAAGAAACAAACAGACCCACAGTTACAGAGAACAGACTAGTGGTTACCAAGGGGGAGGAGGGATGGGAGAGGGAAGGACTGGGAGTTCGGATCAGCAGACACCAGCTATCATATATAGAATGAATAAACAACAAGGTCCTACTGTACAGCACACGGAACTATATTCAATGTCCTGTCATAATTCCATTATGATAAGCCATAATGGAAAAGAATATGAAAAAGTACATATGTGTAACTGAACCACTTTGACCTACAGCAGAAATTAACACAACATTGTAAATCAATTACACTTCAATAAGAAAGAAAATAGATCCTGGAGTCAAACTGTCAAAGTTTGAATTCTGGCTTTGCCACTTAATAGATATGTTGATTTTCGGCCAGTTATTCACCATGCCTTACTTTGCTAAACTGTAAAATAGGGTATAATTCATAAGGCAATTTTGCAGTCTCGATTAGGTTAATACATGTAAAGTGCTTGAAACACGGTCTGGCACAAAGTAAGCCCTCAGGAATGTGGACATCAGAGGTGAACAGGGTTTAACACATGATACAACATTACGAGAGTAATTTTCCTAGCAAGTCACAGGACATTTTTAAATACATATACAGATTTGCAGCAACTGCAGTATGATGTAGTATTTGATTAGAGTTTACCTGTATTTTATGGTTAGTATTAAGCCATTTCATTATTTTCAATTTTGACTGCCATAGAGAACTGCAACAAAATATTTTACTTTCATGAGACAGTTTCATCAACTATAAATGAGGACAAGGCCACTTCAGAGAATTCTTTTAAGAATGAAATAATACGTATCAGGTGTTTACAAGCTTGGCACATGGTAGCTACAAACTGATACTATCTCATTATGCTATTACTGTATAAAGGTCCATATATATGATATGTATATACTGTATAAGCACATTACAACTAGAGCATTATTAACTGTACATCCAGTCCTTATTTGCTTAGATTGTCCCAGTTTACACAGGTTTTCACAAAGTAATTATTAAAAGCCACTCCCCTTTCTATCACAGTATGTCCCAGTTTAAGATGATAAACTATCTCAGTATGTCCAGTTTAGATGGTAAATGATATGATCACCCTAATATGTAACTTAAATACTTTCAATATCTTCCCTCTATCTAGATCTTCATCCTCTTAATGTGCCCTTATTCCCTTTTTAGGGGCATTCAGTTCAGTTGCTCAGTCCTGTCCGACTCATTGTGACCCCATGAATCGCAGCACGCCAGGCTCCCTGTCCATCACCAACTCTGGGAGTTCACTCAGACTCGCGTCCATCGAGTCAGTGAGGGGCATTAGCTCTTTGCTATTCAAAGCACCATCCACTTTCCACACTCCCTCACTCACTCACTCGCTCACTCAGGCTCTCATCTCCTTAGCCAAGTGACTGGTGACCTCAGTGCTTCAAGCCCAGCTCCCTCTCTGGTCTCATACACCTCAGCAAGGTCACACTTCCCAAAACCAATCTTTTTCAAATTCCTATCTGTTCTTCTGATTTGAATTCCAGATTCAAATTCAGGGACCTGGATTTCCCTGGCAATCCAGTGGTTAATACTCTGTGCTTCCACTGCAGGGGTGGCAGTTCAATCTCTAGTCAAGGAAGTTAAGAAACCACATGCCAAGCTATATGGCCAAAAAAATTTTTTTTAATTAAAAAACAAAAACAAACCTAGGAACCTGAAAACACCAACAAAGTATTAAAACTTTAGCGCTCTTTAGGGATATCTGTATTTTAACTCCTACAGAGATGATACCTTAATCCAAAGTAGAGAATGTTTAATAACATGAATTTCAGTTACTGTGACAGATAGGTGAGTAGGGAAGATCATTTGAGGACCATTTTCTTTCCACGAATCAAACAATTTAGGTGGGTTTCTATGAAATAGAAACCCAGAGAAGGAAGTGGCAATCCACTCCAGTACTATTGCCTGGAGAATCCCATGGACAGAGGAGCCTGGTAGGCTACAGTCCATGGGGTCGCAAAGAGTTGGACAGGACTGAGCGACCTCACTTCACTTTCTACGAAGTAAGTATCTCTTAAGTCTGGATTTCCTCCTTCTTTGCAGGTTCCCAAATAATCCAAAGACACCAAAGGCTGCAGCTCAAACGCTAAACAACAGCTCTTGAGGGCTGCGTCCAGGGCCCTCCTTCCTCCATGCTACAAACGCTCCGCTGGTCATTTCAGTCCCTCCTGAGTTCAACTACTATTTAGATACTGATGCAAGTCCCATCTCCAGCACAAAGTTCTGCAGCCTCACATACCCAACGGCGTACAGCACTTCAGCCCTGCCTCTAGCTTCACTGAACTTCCTTCCCGCCAGTCCTCTACTGCATTACCATTCAGCTCCCTCATCTACCCACTTCCCCACACCAAAAACAAGGGTATTTATGATCCTTGCCTCCTGCCCTTCATACTCTCCCTCCATAGCCAAGTAACCAAATTCTCTCAACTATTTTTCTAACCTGTTTCTTCTCAACCCCAAAGCCACTAGTCAAGGTCTGGGTACCACCACTGTGTCTAAGAAGTTCCATAATAATTGCGAACTGATCTCCTGGTTGCCTGTCTCGGTCCCTCCAATTCATTCCCATTTCAGCTATGAACGGTCCTTCTAAAATAAATGTCTGATTGTGTTTTTTTCCTACCTTAATATACCCTTTAATGACTCCCCATTATCCTTCAAGAACAGTTCAGTTCCTTAATATGATTTCCAAGGGCCTTTATGATTTGGTCTCCATTTTTGTCTTCAACCTCATTTACTGCCTCTTCAGTTCCCAACTGTGCATTCAACCATTCTCAATTTCTTTTTGCTTTTCAAAAACACTAGGCTCACTCTCTCGCTCGCTCGCTTCTGGATCATCATACTTGCTGACCACCTCTGCAGGACATACTCTTCAGAACTTGACATGGCCATCACTTCCTTTAGGAAGTCTTCTCCAATCCTCCAAACCTATGATGGGCACTCTTCCCACGTATCATGTGGGCACTTACACTGCAGGGTTTATCAGTTCTGGCTGTACCTACAAACAGGGGAGGGAGGTGTTATTTAGGCCCGGAATTTCAGATATAGAAGTTTGAGAATATGCCATCCTGTTTTGGGTGCCCCATCTTCAGAGACATTAACAAATTAGAATGCATCCAGAGAAGAGGAATCAGGATGGCACAGAGTCTGAAAACTGTGTCACACAAGAGAGTTAGCCTAGCAAAAAGCACAGGGAAAGATATGACAGCCTTCAAATAACCGTGGGTCTTAGTATACAGCATGTGAAAAGAGAAAAAATGACTTATTGTGGGTTGATTGTCAAAGAAGATGGATCAAGAGCCATTAATGTACTAGTTTCAGAGAGGCCTCCAAAAGATACTGGGTTGTCTAGAGAAGTAGTGAATTCGCAGTCACTACTAGAAATTTTACAGATGAGGGACACTAAAAATATTCCTACATTTGAAAGAATGTCAGACTAGACAATATTTAAAGACCAAATGAATCAAGATTTTAAGACACCTAAATTCATAAAATATTTAGAATATGACTAGGTAGCAACTGAATTAAACTACATTACTTAGCCCTCCCAAATAAGAATAACTTTCTAAGATGTGAGATTTAACTGCCTGTTTCATAAAAAAAAAAAAACAGAGAAATTATTAATCATAAAAATAACTAAACAGTTTTTCTACATTAATGAACTTTTTAAAGGAAAAAAAATGAGACATTTTCAATTACAATGAAAGAAAGGAGACTCTCCTTTCTCTTTTGACTCTGTGGAAAAAAAAAAAGGCATCTAAATGCCAATTTGTCCATTTGTTTATATACAACACATTTCTCCAAGAGTAAAACGGCATCTAAAAAGGCTTATTTGGGACATACTAACTTTTAAAAAGATTTTGGAGGCTAAAAAATATTTGGTTTCTGATTTATACATGGGAAAGAGGAAAAAGGCAAGGGAGAAATTTAAAAGGTTTCCCAATGTTTCACAGAAGTGCAATGGCTATGGGCACAAGAAAAACTACTACGAATGGGGGGAGGGGGTTTGTCCTTTCTGAAAAGGAAGCTATTTTTGCATGAGTGAGAATAAAAACGCAAAAAATGAATATAAGGTATTTATCCTCATGGTATGACTTAAGAAAAAAACCAAATAAAATGTCTAAATTAGTAACTCACTGTCATGTTTTAACTCATTACTACTTATAATCTCCATACTCTTTTACCACATAGGAAAAAAAAATTTATTTTCATTAAAACATCAGCTTCAATAAATATGTTGCACTCTTAAGCATAATGAGATTTTTTTTTTCTCTCCATGAGAACAACTTTACAGTAAGAGTAAAATAAACTGTAAAACATTATCTTTCTGTACAACTTTCCAAAACACTTATGCATATAAGACAGGCTGTAACATGGAAGCAACCTACACTGGGAAAGACTGCTATGGGTTGAATTTTGTCCCATTCTCTGTCTAAGCCCACCCGCCACCAACCTCAAATATGTTGAAGTCCTAACCCCCAGTACCTCTGAATGTGACCTTATTTGGAAACAGGGTTGTTCATGATGTAATACTGGAGTAGGGTGGGCCCCTGAATCCAATATGATCAGTGTCATTATGAGAAGCTGGCCTTGTGAAGAAAACAAGACATACTAACGGAAAAACCACACGCTGACATCAGAGGTTGAATTATGCAACTGCAAACCTGGGGAATACCAAAGATCGCCAGCAACCCACCAGAGGTTCGGGCAAGGCAAGAAAGGGTTCTCCGACAGGTTTCAGGAGAAACGTGGCCCAGCTGACACCTTCATTTTTGACCTCCAGCCTCCACAATGGTGAGAGAACAAGTTTCTGTGGTACTTCACTGTGGAAACGCCAGGAAATAAATATAGCTTCCATTTGATTACAAGAGTGAAAAAGGTCAAGAGAAAGCTCAATGTTACAGTCATAATCACTGTAATTCATCAGCCAACTAAAACAGGACTTGGCCTTTCTTTCGAACAGTCACCGTAAACAAGGTGTCCAGCTCATCACAGGCGTGAACACGTTTCTATTCACTATCCCATTTACTCACCATCTAGAAGAGATGGCTATCTAGGCCACTAGGTTTTACAAATGTGGGTGTTTTTCCATCATCTTCTATTTGGACAGTTTTCCACGTACTTACATCTTAATCACTTACTTTGACTAGACGGTACAAATACATAGTAAAGTGGGATATAACGTGTTTCACCCTTATTCTCCTGTCCATAAAACACCCTTCATCCCAAAGATGACCATTAATCGGTTATGTATCTTTCCTCTGAGATTCCATTCATTCAGAAAAATTTATCACGAACCTGACAGACATCATGGTAACATACTCTATTATTTTGCACCTTGTTTCTATTGCTTCATGAATGTGGCAATCATTCTGTATATGTAGGACTTATTTGCTGTGCAGTATTCCACTATATAGATGCATAACACATTTAACCAATGTCATAGAGACGGCTATCTAGATCCCGCCAGTACTTCCAACAATAATCACAAATGATGCTCTCTTTATTAGCTTTCCACTGAGTCCTTTCTTTGCTATCCTATTTTAAATGGCATGCCCTATTCCCTAGCCTGGCCCTCCTTATTTTGCTCCCATGCATTCTTTTTTCCTCACAGTGCTTTAATTTTTGTTTTGCATTATAAATGCATCATATATAATGTATGTATTAAATATAACTCACTTATTTTCATCACCCACCAGAATGTAGGGTCTTATGAAGAGACATATTTTTATTTTAGTTTGCAGCTGAACATCTAATACCTGAGTGACTAGCACACAGCTAAAGCGGTTAAGTGTTTACTGAATAACTGAATGTTTTTATTTAAGCCCACACAAGAACACAGTGTTCACTTCGCAAGCACATATACCAAAAAAAAGAAACACTACGTAACTAAAAACTACACCTTCCTTTCAAGGCAAAAGAAGTCATAGTTCCCAAACTGATCAGTAACTTGTCCTCTTTATCTTGTATTAATTTCCCATCGTGTCAAATGAAACTGTTACATTTTAGGTTGCCTCAGATTTGATATACCCTGTGAACGTAATTGAGCCTATCTGACCAAGGATAATGTTTTCTGCTCTTTTAGAATATTAACCCAAATAACAGGTACTTAATTGAGTCTGCTTCACTATATGCAGTGGCCCTCCTACACTGACGATATCATTAGCATGCAATTTCTTCTACCAGCTGTGCTTTTTCAGAGAGTGACTCAGTATGGTATTATTTCTGGTAAATGCAGAAGGGGCTGAAATCTCAACTTATCTTGAGAAAGTCAGTACATCTTTAATTTGTCCCAATTGCCTAATAAGGAATGAAGATGTGATAAATCGCATCATTGTCTTGCAGAGAAACACACGAGGGCCTAAAAGTACAACAAATTGTTCATTGAGAACTGAAAGTTGTGGGGAGCGGGGGGAGACTTTAGACAAAAATAAGAACAAACGGAAAATAGATTCTTACCCATTTTTACATTAAAATCTGACAAGCCTGCTGCTTGTACTATAAAAATCTCTAAAGGTTCAACTGTTCAATATACCTTTATAGGTATATATACTATTATTATTTACTACGAAGATCTCCACTGAAAGAAGACCGGCAACCAACAGTTTATTTCAAGAGAATGCAGCAGACTGGTTTCCTAACAACTTTAATTCCACAGATTTCTGCACAAATACAACCAACCATGTCTGCAACCAAGAGCCAAGTAACCCCTAAATCTAGCAAAGCAATCATTAGGAAGGTTCATGGGTATTGGGTCATGTTTATTACAATAGTAGCACTTTGAAAAGTTCTTTATGCTTAAGAGCAGAAGGGAAAACATGATATAAGAAACTGCAAGGTAACTTAGATGTAAACGACAATCCTGATCTTATATGTATTCTGAAAATTGGATTTCTGAAAAATAATTTACATATTTTTAAAAACAATTATGGCCACATAACAATAACTTGGAGACTTTTTTGATGAGAAAAAGGAGTGTACTGGATTGCTTATGAAGGCTTTCCCAACACCCAAAAGTTTTTATGCTAATACATTTCCATCTAATATGTTTAAGGTTTTCTTTTTTTACACTCATCTCTGGAAAATTAAAAATTCTTCCTGCTGTCCAGTGTGAGGTAGAGATCCAGTTTCTTTTTTTCTTCTCCTAATTTTTCTATTTTAGCAATCTCTTCCATGAGGCTGATTACCATGTTCACTGCTCCATCAATTCAGTTCAGTCGCTCAGTCACTCTTTGCGACCCCATGAATCGCAGCACGCCAGGCCTCCCTGTCCATCACCAACTCCCAGAGTTCACTCAAACTCACGTCCATCGAGTCGATGATGCCATGCAGCCATCTCATCCTCTGTCGTCCCCTTCTCCTCCTGCCCCTAATCCCTCCCAGCATCAGAGACTTTTCCAATGAGTCAACTCTTCGCATGAGGTAGCTAAAGTACTGGAATTTCAGCTTTAGCATCATTCCTTCCAAAGAAATCCCAGGGCTGATCTCCTTCAGAATGGACTGGTTGGATCTCCTTGCAGAGTCTCAAGAGTCTTCTCCAACACCACAGTTCAAAAGCATCGATTCTTCGGTGCTCAGCTTTCTTCACAGTCCAACTCTCACATCCATACATGACCACTGGAAAAACCATAGCCTTGACTAGACGGACCTTTGTTGGCAAAGTAATGCTCCATGAACTACTGTAAAGATTATTCTATCTCATCGTAAAGGTCAATTATAAATTTGTCAAAGCTTTCAAGGCAAAATTTAAAAGCAAATGAGATAATTTAAACACACAACACCAATTAAAGCAGAAGATAATGTTGTTCTGCTAACTCAAGGATCTGCAACCTAGTGCAAGGTGTGATACTTTCCAGGAGGTACACAGGTCTGGACAGCTTTAAGGAAATCAATCTCTAGATCTCCAACTCCCTCCTTTACCCTTTACTAAACCTGATGCGCACCATTCATTCTCTTACCATGTTCCCTTCCACAGTAGCTCTCCCATGTTATAGAAGACAATCATACTTTTTACCTGTCATAAAGCTTAGTAAGGAACTTTGCTGCCAAGAAATTGCCAGAGCACCAAAGAGATAACTGGGAGGATAAGGAAGAGTCTCATATAAGCAAAGCAAGAAATACTGAAAGAAACACATGGCAAAAAACTCCTTACCTGATCAATCAGTTAATGGCAAGACTCCTTACCTAATTAATCAGTGTTAGAATTCACAAGTGAAAGTAGTTATCCAGTGGTTGTTCAATGCAGAAATTGCCATTTTTATTAGAACTGAAAAAGTAGATATTTCTGACAAGAAAACATATCCACTTTGGCTGGTTTGACAATGAGGACTAACAAGTTTTAAAGCAACATTTTCCATGAAAATGAGTAAGCAGAACCCATGAGGTCAAGGTTTTCAACAAATAGTGTTTGTTTTTTGCAATGAACTCTGATGCATATGGTATTTCAAGGTCAAAATATGCACTGCTTTTCACAGAATTAGAATTTAAAAATTTACAATTTGTATGGAAACACAAAAGGCCAGAATAGCCAAAGCACTCTTGAGGGGGAAAAAAAAACAGCTGGAGAATCAGGTTCCCTGACTTCAGACTACACTATTAAGCTACAGTGATCAAGACAGTGTGGTACTGGCGCAAAAACAGAAATACAAATCAATGGAAAAGGCTAGAACGTCCAGAGATAAACGTATGCACCTATGGTTAAAGGAAGTAAGAATATTCAATGCAGAAAAGCCAATCTCTTCAATAGGCAGTGCTAGGAACACTGGACAGCTACATGTAAAAAAATAAAATTAGAATACTCTCTAACACCACACACAAAAATAAATGGACTAAAACCTGAAATAAAGGGCGGATACTACAAAACTCTTAAGAGGGAGACAAAGGCACAATACTATTTGACATAAATTGCAGCAAGATCTCTTTTGATCCACCTCCAAGAGACATGAAAATAAAAACGAACAAAAAAAAAAAGAGACCTAAGTGAACTTAAAAGCCTTTGCACAGCAAAGGAAACCATAAATAAAACGAAAAGACAACCCAGAGGATGGGTGAAAATGGAGGAATTGACAAGGGATTAATCTCCAAAATATACAAACAGCTCACACAGCTCAATATTAAAAAAAAAAATAAAGTGCAATCAAAAGATGGGTGGAAGATCTAAACAGATATTTCTCCAAAGACATACAGATGGCCAAAAAGCATATGAAAAGATGTTCAACATCACTAATTATGAGAGAAATGCAAATCAAAGGCACATGAAAGTATAATTTCATACCAATCAGAATGGCCATCAAAAAATCTACAAATAAAATACGCTGGAGAAAGTGTGATGAGAATGTAAACTGGTACAACTGCTATGGAGAAGAGCAAAAAGTAAAAAGGAAACACAGAACACTAAAATGGAACTGTATGTAATCCCACTCTGGGGCATATATCCAGAGAAAACGTAACTTCAAAATGATATATGCACCTCGATGTTCACTGCAGCACTATTTACAACAGCCAGGATATGGACGCAAGCTAAATTCTTTCACAGAGGAACAAATAAAGATGAAGTCTTTATACAGTGGAATATCACTCAGCCATAAAATAGAACAAAATAACGCCATTTGCAACAACATGAATGGACCTGCTGCTGCTGCTAAGTTGGTTCAGTCGTGTCCGACTCCGTGCGACCCCGTAGACAGCAGCCCACCAGGCTCCCCTGTCCCTGGGATTCTCCCGGCAAGAACACTGGAGTGGGTTGCCATTTCCTTCTCCAACGCATGAAAGGGAAAAGAGAAAGTGAAGTCGCTCAGTCGGGTCCGACTCTTCATGACCCCATGGACTGCAGCCTACCAGGCTCCTCTGTCCATGGGATTTTCCAGGCAAGAGTACTGGAGTGGGGTGCCATTGCCTTCTCCTTGAATGGACCTAGAGACTGTCAAACTGAGAGAAGTCAGTCAGACAGTGGAAGACAATACCATGGGTGTGGAAGCTAAAAAAATGGTACAAATGATCTTATTTACAAAATATCAATAGAAACAGTCCCAGTTGTCAAAAACACANTTGAATGGACCTAGAGACTGTCAAACTGAGAGAAGTCAGTCAGACAGTGGAAGACAATACCATGGGTGTGGAAGCTAAAAAAATGGTACAAATGATCTTATTTACAAAATATCAATAGAAACAGTCCCAGTTGTCAAAAACACACTTACATTTGCTTGTTTGTTGTATTTGTTATTTGGTTACCAAGAGGGAAAGAGCAGTGGGAGGAGTACGCTGGGAGACTGGGACTGACATATACACACTTCCATACACAACGTGGGTAACTAATAAGGGCCTACTGCAGAGTACAGGAGCCCTCCTCAATATTCCCGAATGACACAGGTGGGGCGAAGACTCCTTAAAAGAGAGGGGTGTGTGTGTGTGTGTGTGTGTGTGTGTAAACCGATTCACTTTGGTACAGCAGAAACTAACACA
>SJYV01052897.1:64673-82442 GCA_006410875.1 Neotragus pygmaeus | reverse complement strand
GTTTTTTAGGGACTGACTGCCAGTCCTCATTTAGCCAACGAATACATCATTTTTTTCAGCAGAAAAAGCCACATCAACTACATTGCTTTTTATTCTCCTTTACCACATGACAGATGTTTTCAGCAATATATGTACTATCCAGGAAGTAGCACCGTGTGAAGCAGAAATGGCTACGTTAGCTACCTAAGAGATAAAGACTTCAGGGCCTGGTGAGCAAGCAGGAACACAACACAGAACAGGACAAGGTCGAGGAGAACAAAACCAAACCAAGAAATCATCTACTCTACCCTGTCTAACGGATACCACTGTGGTAACAGAAAAGTCATTTGAATCATACAACTCTTAAAGGACCCTTTATTAGCTTTAAAAACTGCTTTTTTAAGACCAAACCATCTACCTGACAAGATTAGGACAACCAAAGGATACAACACATCAGTTTACAATCCCACAAAGATTTTCACACTCACGAAACAAAAAAATAACCTGAGCATTAAAACAAGAATCCATATACCAACATTTTCATTTTCCAAGAACTCATTCACTCTTCATTTAAAAAGGGTAGCATTATCTGATAAAATTAGATGAAGTCCTTCAATAAAACATATTTTTCTTTTAAAATATCTTAGTATTAAAGTATCAATATGATTTGGGGCAAACCAAAATATAGGAACTTATGTACAGCCCTCTACTTTATACTAGGGCTATTATTAAAATAATTCTACTGTACACAGACTCATGTACTGTTTTCCTTAGCTGGTATGATACAATCAGGCTATTGTGCAATGGTAAGAGGGCCCTTAAGAAAAAAATTAATGCTGAAATAATTCTTGTCTTGAGGTGCACCATTGTTTTCAATCACAACTTTAGTTTTACCCTGTATCAACAAAATTTCCACTCTGTAAGATCCTTTCAAACAAATAATAAAAAGTAATGCTTTTATAAAGATCACACTATTTGGTAATGTATGACATTATAGAATAGTATATGTACTAAGATCTTGCTTTTGTAGAAAAACACTTATTTGCTGATTTGTCTGGAAGGACATTCATCAAAACTAGTAGATATCTTAGGTAGTTATGTTAACTAAGTAACAGTTATCTTAGCAGTTATCTTAAGGATTATGGATGAGCTTTTATTTTTTAGATTTTATGTGTATTCTGATTATCTGCATTAAACACATTATTTTTTTAAGCTTGTGCATAAGACAGAACAATTTGAATTAAAGAAACCTGTGAGTCACATTTTATTCAATACCACCAATTCAAACCCACATATTCAGAGTTAAGATAATGCAACTGTTACTCAAGAAATGTTACTGAAATCTCCTCAGTCAACAAGGTTCTGTTTTTAAACAATAAATTCCTTCAAACAGGAAAATGGTGCCTATAAGAAAGATGTAACTTCATGTCTGTTTTTTACAACTGGGGGTAAAGGTGGAAAATGGCCTGGAATGCCCAGGTGACCACAGGTAAGGAAGACCATAGGGAACAACCACTAACACTGGAGAAACAAGACAAAATAACTTCATTGATTTAGACACTGATTCATAAAGGAAATCACAGAAGAGCAGAAAATAAATAAATCAGAGATAGTAAATACCTACAAGATGATAATGGGAAAAAGCCAGAAAAAACTGAATGCCCATATATTTATGTAAATCATTCTGAAAAGGAAATTTTAAAAATTATCTAACAATTTATAACTCAAATTAAACCAACTCTGGTTTGTTCACCAGAAAAAGCATGCCTTTCAATTAAGACTCAGTAGCAGAGCCAACAAAACCCTTAGAAATGTCTCAAGACCTTCTCTGCCTGCTTTTGGAAAGAACTAGTTAAAAACGAGGTAACCAGCTAAGCAATTAATATACAAACAGCCAAATTTTACATATTAAATCAATCTAGAAGTAACGTCAGATGTGAAGGGAATGCAATTTTGAAAAAACACAAAAGGTAAAAGCACAAAGGTAATTTTATTGACTCACATAAAGAAAATATCTTTCAACCATAATAAGTAACTCCACTAAGATAAACCGTAAGAAACTGCCAATATTCAAGCATTTTCTTTTAATCTATAAAAAGAGCAATTTCATATGGTCCCACTCAAGAGGTCTAGTGATGGATATTTAACAACCATCTCTCTGGGGGGAAAAAGGCCCTGGTTTATAGCTTTTGTCCATTTTCCACTGTAGCTTGTCAATACACCATCACTGAACAGGAAGCTGGAGAGAAGCACACAATCACACCATCAGTTCACCAGCTCCAACACACCACTGGTTCCACCAAATGCTCTGATCAAAGGATCATCAGCATGGTTCCTACAATCTTCTCCTTCTCTAAAACAAGCTGTTGCCTGAATTATCCAGTTTCCCACTTATGCTATGAAGAAAGTAAAACAGTGATGAGGGGGCAGGGGCTATTTTAAACTGAGCAGTGAGGAAATGAGTTGATATTTAAGTGAGATCTTAAAGATAAGAGGCCAACCGTAGAGGGAAGACTATTTCAGGCAGAGGAAACAACCCGTGTAAAAGCCTTAATAACGAAAGAACAAGCAGGACGTGTTTAAGAAAACAAGCGTTAACGTGGCAAGCACGCAGTGAGCAAGGATGAAATACTCCTGAGAGCGTGGCAGGGCCGCGGCGTATACACAGCGTGGTTCTCTTTCCCGGGTGAGCGTAGCTTGTACTCTACTCTCAGTAGACTGGAGGCACTTTCACAGAGTAGTTCGATAAATGTTAAAAGAATGAATGAATGCACACTTCAGTGAATCATTTTAACAATCCCTTATGAGACTTAGGTCAAAGCCTATTAATGTTATTACCCTTCTCAACATAATCATTCTGGTTACTTCACAATCTATGTAGAACGCTATGAAGTTAAAGCAGTGTAAGTATGATGGGCATCAACGTAAGAATATACCTGAAATAAAAGTAGTGGTTAAGACTATCCATCAGTTCAGAAATAACTATCTTATTAATCCAAGATGGTTATTTCACATGTGAAATACTAACATATGAATTCAGATAGCTGCTAAACGTACAGAATGACAAATTCAATACTGTAGGAAAACATTTGCTAGCATGTCATCTGAAATGACTTTATACAGTAGGTAAGTTTTTAAAAAAAGTCATATGTGTTTGTATAAATTATATTTTAATTTCATATTTAATGTGGAAAAAAAACAAAATACCAAGCCTGATTTATAGATATTATTGTTTAGGAGTTAAAGTATGTAACAAGCATAAACAAGTTAAAATATACTTGCATACTACAAAATCTGTAAAGATACATACATGCCTACACCTCTATGATCATGAAAATTAATTCCGTATTATTAGCCACAGAACAATCTGTCAGATAAGACAATCAAGACAGAAATTACTACATATTACACAAAAACAGTTAAATAGTTAAGACTGGTTTATAGGGAATATATGCTTGCACATAAAAAATTACTCATTCAGGAGCATCTAAGCCACCTATCTCAATGATTTATTTAAAAAGATTTCTTTAAGTCAATAGGAAATGAGACCTGTAACTCAGAAAAAAAATTCTTTTTAAATCTTGTCTCATCAGAATGAAATAGTTTGCATATACTCTTGAACTTTCATTTCCTACCTAAACAGCAGGTAAGCTGAAGTTTAAATATATTCAGTGTCTTTCATTAAGAACACAAATATACATATAGTATGACTCAACAGGCATGTACACTAACATATCTAGCTGCTGCTTTACCAAAGATACAGTAACTGTGCTGAGAGACTCCCCCTCGCCTTTGAGGGTGAGTAAGCAGGCGGCACAGGACCGAAAGGAGAAGGCCCAGTAGCGAATTTTTGTACCCTGAACATCCCTCCCGCAAATCTTGAGATTTCTGCTTGAGCACTCTACGGAAGGAAAAAAAAAAAGCTAAGAATACTGTCAGGAAAACTACTCTTGGTAATGGCAACTGCTTTCCTTTAATAAAAGGAGTTTGGCAACAGAAAAACAATTAGTTTTGGTTTCAAGTCTCATTTGAGCCCATATTCCTGATAAAACAAAGTTAAGTGCAGTCCTACTGTCTACATCCACGTAAATCAACAAGACTCAGAATTCAAGAAACAAAGCCTAAAGAAATATGTGCTCAGTCGCATCCAGCTCTCTTCGAACCCATGGACTGCACGCCACCAGGCTTCTCTGTCCATGGGACTTTCTTGGCAAGAATACTGGAATGGGTTGCCATTTCCTCCTCCAGGGGATCTTCCCGACCCAGGGATAGAACCTGTGTCTTCTAACTGCAGGACGCTGCACTGTGTCTCCTGCACCGCAGGCCACCAGGGAAGCCCAAAAGAAATATGCGGCAAGCCAACAATAGTTTTCTTCTTAAAAGTGGCTCCCCACTTTGAAATCCGGCTTTCCTTTTCTTTATTTCCTTTACCTTACTCTTTCCATTCCTTTCTCAACTCCTCTGTTGTTTACCATTTTCCTGGGTATTCTCACCTTCTACACACAAAAAATCATTTCAAACTTACCATTTGCTCTTGTATCTAAATTTGTGCTTACTTAATTCTTATGGGACTAGACGGTTTTAGGTGAAATACTTTTAATTGAAATACTTTTACTTAAGAGAAACATACATATAAGCTGTTATCAGACATGAATAACAAGCAGCCATTCACTTAGCAAATGTGACTGCCCATCAGGTACAGGATTGTGCTTGGCAGGTGCCAGGAAACCTACATTTCTGGTGTGGGACAAGCCAAGCAGAAACCAGTAGGACACGTCATCAGAGAGGTAAGCCACACAGATGATGGAAGACCTGGTAGGCACTGTTGTATCCTGGCATTTGCTCTAAATGATACGGGAAAATCACCAAAGTGTTTTGAATACAGGAGCAAAATAATTAGACTTTCACTTCAAATGGACTGCCCAGGTTGCTATGTTCATGAGAAAAGAGAAGAGCACAGGCAGCAGGAAGACCAGACCGGAGATGACTAATAACCCAGGTGAGAGAGGATGGCTACATGGGGGTCAGGGCGGGGAGCGCAGATGAAGACAGAAAGCTGTGGTCATGTTTACTTTTTTAATTTTTATAAAGTTTTTTTTGTATTTTTGCTGTACTGGCAAAACACACAAAATTTCATTGTGGCACATGGGCCCCATGGCCTATGGAATCTTACTCCCCCAGGGCAGGAATCAAACCCACATCCCCTGCATTGGAAGGATTTTTTTTTTTTTCAAGAGAAAAATATTTTATTATACTCATCAGTTATGAGTCCATGTGGGGAAGGCAATGGCACCCCATGCAGTACCCTTGCTTGGAAAAAGGATTCTTAACCACTGGATCACCAGGAAATTCCCATATTTATTTTTATGGTAGATTTTAAGGTAAATAAAGGACACATTCTCATGCTATACTATTTTGAATTAGTGTGAATGTGTAAGAAAGAGGAATCAAGAATGTCTACAAGGTTACAGTCAAAGAAACAAAAGATTCAGTTCACTTCCGTCGGTTGTGTCAGACTCTGTGACCCCATGGACTGCAGCATGCCAGGCCTCCCAGTCCAACACCAACTCCTGGAGTTTACTCAAATTCCTGTCCCCAAACTCATGTCCACTGAGTCGGTGATGTCATCAAACCATCTCATCCTCTGTCGTTCCCTTCTCTTCCTGCCCTCAATCTTTCCCAGCATCAGGGTCTTTACAAATGAGTCAGCTCTTCCCATCAGGTGGCCAAAGCAGTGGAGTTTCAGCTTCAATATCAGTCCTTCCAGTGAATATTCAGGACTGATTTCCTTTAGGATGGACTGGGTGGATCTCCTTACAGTCCAAGAAACTCTCAAGAGTCTTCTCCAACACCACAGTTCAAAAGCATCAATTCTTAGGCTCTCAGCTTTTGTATAGTCCAACTCTCACATCCATCCACGACTACTGAAAAAACCATTGCTTTGACTAGATAGACCTTTGTTGGCAAATTAATGTCTCTGCTTTTTTGATACGCTGTCTAGGTTGGTCATAACTTTTTTCCCAAGGAGCAAGTGTCTTTTAATTTCATGACTGCAGTCACCATCTGCAGTGATTTTGGAGCCCCCACAAATATAAAGTCTGCCACTGTTTCCCCACCTATTTGCCAGGAAGTGACGGGACCAGATGCCATGATCTTCGCTTTCTGAATGTTGAGTTTGAAACCAACTTTTTTACTCTCCTCTTTCACTTTCATCAAGAGGCTCTTTCAGTTCAGTTCAGTTCAGTCGCTCAGTCGTGTCCGACTCTTTGAATCCCATGAATTGCAGCACGCCAGGCCTCCCTGTTCATCACCATCTCTGGGAGTTCACTCAGACTCGTGTCCATTGAGTCTGTGATGCCATCCAGCCATCTCATCCTCAGTCATCCCCTTCTCCTCCTGCCCCCAATCCCTCCCAGCATCAGAGTCTTTTCCAGTGAGTCAACTCTTCGCATGAGGTGGCCAAAGTTCTGGAGTTTCAGCTTCAGCATCATTCCTTCCAAAGAAATCCCAGGGTTGATCTCCTTCAGAATGGACTGGTTGCATCTCCTTGCAGTCCAAGGGACTCTCAAGAGGCTTCTCCAACACCACAGTTTAAAAGCATCAATTCTTCAGCGCTCAGCCTTCTTCACAGTCCAACTCTCACATCCATACAAGATGTGTATAAGAGACAGGAGTTACTGGGAAAAGATCAACAATCCAATTTTTGAACAGTTAACCACTTTGTGGGTGTCTCGTGAAATATCTGAGGGAAGCAGGTCACAGTTCTTTGGGAGAGTGGAGAACCTTCAGTGTGTACTGAGCTTTCAAAAGATTTAATGAGCATGTGTGTGTGTGCATGCTAAGTTGCTTCAGTCGTATCCGACTCTGTGCAACCCCATGGACAGTGGCTCACCAGGCTCCTCTGTCCATGGGGTTCTCCAGGCACGAATACTGGAGTGGGTTGCCATGCCCTCCTCCAGGGAATTTTCCTGACCCTGGGATGGAACCCAGGTCTCCTGCATGTCCTACAGTACTTGCGGATTCTTCACCGCTGCACCACCAGGGAAGCCCCTTAATGAACATGTTCTTTAGTAACAAAAATGAGAAGACGGGGACGTCCCTAGTGGTCCGGTGGTTAAGACCTCACCTTCCAACACAGGAGGTGCTGGTTTGATCCCTGGTCCTGGGAGCTAAGATCCACATGCCTCTGGGGAAAAAAAACAAAACATAAAACAGAAGCAATTTTGTAACAAATTTAATAAATACTTTAAGGAAATGACCCACATCAAAAAAATCTTTTAAGTGGGGGAGTGGGAGGGAGACTCAAGAAGGAGGGGATATAGGTATACTTAGAACTGATTCATGCTGTTGTACAGCAGAAACCAGCACAGCATTGTAAGGCAATTATTCTCCAATTTAAAATAAATTTTTTAAGTGTAAAAAAATCTTAAAAAATATATATATGAGACAAACTCTAAATAGACAGTGAATCCCTAGGAGAGCTTACCAACCTAACGACGAGGCATCAGGGCACTGAGCCTCCTGGAGGTGCCTTGGGGAGTCGCCCGCCTGTCCAGGGGTGCTGTGCTAGGACGAGAAGATGCCCTCTTGTTGTACCAGGTGTGTGCACCCCGGCTGCCCGCAGCCTGGAAGCCGCCATCAGCATCAGCAGGGCTCCGGCTGCTCTCCGCGGCTCAAGGTGCCTCCCAGGCCCCTACTCGTGTAGGTCCACCTGGCCCCTTCTCCTAACGGAGGGGGCGCCCAGCCAGTCTGTGGAGAAGCTTCACAGAGCTCCACTCCCCTGGGGCTCCAGCTCAGGATGTTGTCCCCTGAGCCACAGTAGGCATGCCTAGGGGGCAGCTGGGCAAGGCTGCGGGTAGGGGACTGGGAAAGGCTGTCCATCTCAGGAAAATGCTGTCAGGGCCGAGGGGCAGTGGGATCCCGGGCTCCGAGCAGAAGGCGAGGGGCATCTCCGCTGCCTGCCCCATGCTATTTGGCCTAGGCATCTCCTCTCTGCCTCTGTTTCTTCATCTGCAAAGCAGGGACGTCGCCACCGCCAGCTTCAGACAAATCGCCATGCTGGGACTGGTGGGCTGCAGCCCCGCGGGGGTAAGGTGGGGGCTGCCATCAGCCACTGGGTCCTCTCCTTTCTCCTCAGGCTCAGGGCAGGGTCCTGCTCCTGACCATCTGTGCGGCTGGTATTGGTGGAACTTTCCAGTTTGGCTACAACCTCTCCATTATCAATGCCCCGACCTTGGTATGTACCCTGCGTGCCTGCTGTCACCACCGCAGCGTCAACAGTGGCATCTGCAGGCTGCCACCCGCGTGGTGGAGCTTCCTCCCACGCCGCAGCCTCCACTGGGCTGTTCCCCAGGCCCTTCGAGTTCAAATCCAGCTCTGCAGTCCCCCCTGAAACTCACACGTGCTCCCGTGTCTCTGATGTCAGCAGATGACCCCCCCGTGCTCCCAGGGAGGAGGTCCCCCCTGACCCTGCCCTCCCTCCTGGAAAAACACCAAGTCCTTCCTGCCTGTCTCTGGCTTCCAGCCGTTTGCCCTTGGGTCTCTGCCATGATCCTAGTTCAGACCCATCTTTCCTGCCGGGATCGCTCGCCCTGCCTCTCCACTGGCCTCCCTGCCTTCAGCCTCTCCCCTTATAGGTCCTCTCAAGTCTGATCAAACCACTGCCCTGCTCAGAAACCTTCTGTGACTCCCAGTGCCTGTAGGATTAAGGACAGATTCATCTACCTGAGGGCTTCCCTGGGAGTTCAGATGATAAAGAATCTGTCTGCACTATGGGAGACCCGGGTTCAATCCCTGAGTCAGGAAGATCTCCCAGAGAGGGGAAGGCCAACACACTCCAGTCTTCTTAGCTGGAGAATTCCATGGACAGAGGAACCTGGTGGGCTACAGTCCATGTGGTCTCAAGGAGTCAGACATGACTGAGAAACCAATACACACAATCTACTTGTCCACCTGTCTCCCACCTTGATTCCCCCAACTCCATGCCCAGAGCGGTTAAACACAGACACCCTGTGGGCCAAGCCCTCGCTGCCCCTCCTGCAGAAGCCCCTCAAGAGCCACCCAGATGCAATCACTTGCTTGAAGCCTTCCTTCAGCAAGCTCCCAGCTGGACTCAGCCCCCTGCTGGTCCCCTCTCGGGGTCCCATTGTCTCTGAGTCCCCAGCAAGCTCGCCAGGGCTGTGCCCGTGCACAGCGGGTGCCTGTGGAAAGGCGGCATCTCTCAGCCCCAGTGATAGAAGCCGCCCTGACCCACCTGACTGAGGAGGTTATGTGTCCCGTCACATAGCTGGGGCTGCAGGAACAAAGGTCCCGGGATGGAGCTGGGGCCCTCCCGTCCCTTCGGGGTTAGAGTTAGGGTGCAAGAGAGCAGCTGTCAGCGAATTCACTTCCCATCCAGGAACGGAGCCTGGGGGACAAACGCCCCTCCGGCTTCTCTGATACCCTGCTGATGCTTGCCGATGGCCTGGTCGATCGGAGAGCTGGCCCACGCAGGAGGCTGCTAATGCGGCCCAGGTGGGACTGGGGGGGGAGACGGGGCTGATCCTGGGCTCAGAGGGGCCGCATAGACACTGGCCGGCTCTGAGCTCCAGGACTCACTGCGACAAGCACAGCACTGTGCCTTGCATTCCGGGGAGTCCCGTCCCCCCAGCAGCGGGTAGGGGGGCTGGGGAGGCTCGCCTGCCCTGCGGGGGCAGGACCTGAGGGAGAAGGCCTGTTGTGGGGAGCCCCCGCCCCGGGGTGGGGGGGCGCTAACCGGCATCTGTGTCCACAGCACATTCAGGAATTCACCAATGACACGTGGCAGATGCGAACGGGCCAGCCACTGCCCAGCCACCTGATCCTGCTCGTGTGGTCCCTCATCGTGTCCCTGTATCCCCTCGGGGGCCTCCTGGGAGCGCTGCTTGCTGGGCCCCTGGCTGTCAAGCTGGGAAGGTGAGTGCTTCCCACGCANAGATGGCTGGATGGCATCACTGACTCGATGGACATGAGTCTGAGTGAACTGCAGGAGTTGGTGATGGACAGGGAGGCCTGGCAAGCTGCAGTTCATTGGGTTGCAAAGAATCGGACACAACTGAGCGAATGAACTGAACTGAACTGAGCTTGATGACTGTAGCTTTTTGTATAATCTGAAGCCAAGAAGGTTGATTCTTCCATCTCCATTCTTCTTTCTCCAGTCTGTTTTGGCTATTTGGGATCTTTTGGGTTTCCATATGACTTGTGAAATTCTTTGTTCTAGTTCTGTGAAAAATGCTATTGATAATTTAATAGGGGTTCCATTGAGTCTGTAGATTGCATTTGGTAGTATAGTCATTTTCACAATTTCCTACCCAGGAAAATGGTATATATCCCTCCATCTGTTTATGTCATCCTTTATTTCTTTCATTACTGTCTTATAATTTTCTGTATACAGTTCTTTTGTCTCTTTATGTAAGTTTATTCCTAGATATTTAATTCTTTTTGTTGCAATGGTGAGTGGGATTGATTCCTTAATTTCTCATTCTGATTTTTCNAGTTTTCCACAGTTTGCTGTGATCCACACAATCAAAGGCTTTGGTATAGTCAATAAAGCAGAAGTAGATGTTTGTCTGGAACTCTCTTGCTTTTTTGATGATCCAACGGATGCTGGCAATTTGATCTCTGGTTCCTCTGCCTTTTCTAAATCCAACTTGAACATCTGGAAGTTCCCGGTTCATGTATTGTTGAAGCCTGGCTTGGATTCAGTTGACATTTAATAAAATAAGGCAAACTGGAATAGGAACAACCACTGGAGTGGGAGAGGGAGGAAGGAGAATGAGGAGTTCAGTTCTGACAGGTTAAATCTGGGATATCTGACTGAAAATGTTGACTAGCCAGCTGAAGGTTAGGAAAGAGATACAGGTGAGAGATAACATTCTTAGCTTGAAACACATACATCCAGTTGGAGGCTGAGATGAAATCATAGAAGACTATGTATAAATACAGAAGAGGTCTAAACATAGAGGTCTAGGACACTGCCTTATTTTTCAGAAGTTGGGGAAACAAAAAGGAACCAGTAAAACAAAGTGAAAATAAGCAGTAGTGTCCCAGAAACAAGGGAGGAAAGATTTCAAAGAAGAGAAACTCACTGACCGCTTTCAAACGCTTTAGCTGCTACATCCAGTGAGACTGAGAACTGACTAGGGAATTTGTTACCAAGGAGGTCACCAGTAAGAAATCTCAACAAGAATTGTTTAGGTAGCAGGGAAGATGGAAAAAAAAAAAAAGAAATTTTGTGCTGCATCCAAGACAGAGAGGGGTGCTGGTGGCCACAGATAATAACTCTTTTGAAGAACAGCAGCTGAAGAAAAATGTGCTATTGGAGTAACGTTTGTTTTTAAAGATATTTTAGCATATCTACATGCTGATAGGATTAATGCAATACAAATGGGAAACACTAATGAGACAGCTCATTGGCCGGCAGGAGAATGGGATGAATCCTGAGGCAATGCAATGGCCCTGTCAGGAAGTGGACAGAACCAAGAGCAAGACAGGAGGTGATGATCATAGCAAATAGGAAGTGCATACATTCTGGGTATAGATGTGAGGAGACATGCAAAGTTTTCGCCTGATTGCTTTCATTTTTAATATACAGGAAACAAGGTCATCAGCTGAAAATGAAGAGAAAAGAGGCACCAGAAGTTTGAGGAGATGTGTAAAATAGTCATTTGGGCAGCTGGCAGAGTAATTCCACCAGGGATCCATTGATACTACGATTAAGGACTGTGAACAGCACAAAGGACCCTCCTCGGCCAACACAAATTGAGAACAAGTCAGCATAGGAATGTCTTCCTTGATTCAAGCCCAGCTGCCAGGTATCAGGTGGACTGGAAGGAGAACTGGATGGGTTGGGGGGGTGCGGAAGAGGGAGGCTGGTGATTACCAGGTAAGCACATGAAGTGAGAGGCCCTAAACAAGAGCTGCATCTGCGTGCTCAGTCGCACCAGACTCTGCAACCTCATGAACTGTACCCCACCTGGTTCCTTTGTCCACGGGTTTCTCCATGCAAGAATTCTGGAGTAGGTTGCCAGCCCTCCTCCAGGGAATCTTCCCAGGGACTGAACCCACGCCTCTTGCATTTCCTGCATCGGCAGGTGAATGCTTTGACACCTAGGAAGTCCAAAAGAGAACTGAGGATATACAAAAGCAAAAAAAATTTAACAGTGGACTATGGATTCAAATTAGGGTAAATAATCAAGTAAGCATGTAGAAAAAGGGGGCTCAGGCACTTAAAAAGGGAGCAGCAGCAATGAATTGTAGGTCCCAGACACAAAAGTACAGTTCAAGTTGGGGGGTCCTCAACAGAAGGAGCTAGAGAGATAGCAGGCTGAAGCCCTGACAGAATGCTTGAAAGTGTGTCCTGTGAAATAATAAAGTACAGGCAGGTCTGGTTAAAACGTAACAGAACTACTTTAAAGACTAAAGCAAAACCTCTCCCCAGGCAAAGTGAGCCTGCAGATGAGGGTAACTAGAAGCCTAAGGGACTGGAACTGAAGAATGCCACAGGAATCGTTGCTGGAGGTTCCCACACATGGAATCCCCAAGAAAACCATTTCCAGCACTCCTCTGGAGCCAGCTTTGAACAAACTGTCCAACTCAGAAGGCACAGCGGCCATGTGAAAACCACACCTGTCCCCCCAGGCCCCTTTCCCCACTGAACTGGACCCTGGACAGGTGATTCCAAAAGCATACTAAACAGGAGCTGGCAAAGTAAAAAAGAGAAGCTGATTCTCAGGACTCTTCCTCCAAAGTAGACGTCTTGCTCTGAAAGCAGTTCGGAGCTATGAAGAAAAGTTCTATCGCATGTAAGAGTTTGAATACATTGTTATTCTGAACACACGCCTTCTAATGACAAAAATAAGAATGTGCACATGTTCATCACTCAGTTATGTCCGACTTTTTGCAACCCCATGGACTGTAGCCCATCAGGCTCCCCTGTCCATGGAATTCTCCAGGCAAGAATACTGGAGCAAGTAGACATTCCCTTTTTCCAGGGGGCCTTCCTGATCCAAGGATCAAACCCAGGACTCCTGCATTGCAAGCAGATTTTTTACTGTCTGGGCCACTAAGGAAGGCCCTAAAATGAGACTTTTACTGACAAATAAGCAGACTTTTTATCACCTAGAACTAGACAAGCTACCTGGTTTTCCTAAGGGCTGGAGATTCAGGGAAAGACAATCTTTAGGGAGGCCTTGAAGGTACAGTGAGAGAAAGTAAGTTGTTTTCTGCTTACTCTTATCAATTATGGGACTATTGCATCCCTACAAATATCCAAGGGCTCCCACTATTAGATGCTAAATATATCCAAAAAATTCATTTTTGCTTTACTGAGCAAAAAGTAAACACAGATTAAATTAAATGAAACAAAAAGATTTTGGTTTAGTACAAGATGCTTACATATATTCAATTCTAAAGATTTAACAAAAAATCTTATTCTTCTGCTTTCTTGAAACTGTTGTTATTTTTCTAACTTTCTGAATTACAAGCTTAATTTAAACACATTTAAAATCAATACTTATTTGTTGGGATTTCTCCGGTGATCTAGTGGCTGAGACGACACTCTCTCCCAATGCAGGGGGCCCGAATTTGATCCCTAGTCAGGGAACTAGATCCCACATGCTGCAACTAAAGATCCTGCATGCCACAACTAAGACCTGATGCACATAAATAAATAAGGAAATAACTTTTAAAAAAGAAATGCTCATTAAAAAATAAAATAATCAATACTTATTTAAGAAATTATAATAGACTCAAAAAAAAAAAAAAAAGAAGCAATCTTAGCATGAATTTTTCTGGGTAAGCTTCCAAATGGAAACAGTGCTCAAAATTCAGTCATCCTCAAATACACCTAAATTGAATACGGCATTATCTAACGCTTTCTAGGAAAAAGGGAGTTTGTTCTATAACAATCCACTTTGATTAAAATAGATTTGCAGGTATTTTAATGGTGTCAAGATAAAGATAACTCATCACCAAATTTGGGGCTTTCAGTTCAAAAACTCCTTTTGGATGAGGTCCCAGAGCAGTTGCAGCTAAATCTTGCCCTGTTCATTATTTGTCAGTATTATAGAAAGTGCAACTATACTTAAGCTTTGAACTGAAGTAGCAGAATGTATAAAGTTAATAATTAACAAGCTAAATTCCACGTTTTTCCAGGTAGTATGAAAAAAATCAGAATAAAAGCCCTCACCAAACTATTGAAGATAAGCACCATGCTTCGCTCGGTTCCTCTCAAGAATGCACACGCAACCCATAACGTCCCCCTCTGAAACGGACCTAAAACTTTACTAACAATTAACATTAACATTCAATAAATATTAAAATATTATTTTCGTAAGAACTGAGATTAAGAACACTGGAATAGATGAAAAGCAACCGAGAGAAAAGTCTTATGGAGCCTTAACAAAGTATTTGAGGCTCATCCTAAATCAGATGAGAAATCTAAACGCGGTATCTTTCACGATTATTTTCTTTCACAACAGAGACAACTGGGACCTAAAAACACGCTAACAACTGATCCTACTGAATAAATGTGAGATCAGGTTAAAGCACTTTACGAATGTTAATGGATAGTCTCTCACAATCTATTCCAACAATATGGGCACAGTTGCAATGTCTTACCTGTGTTTTTCAATAACTTTACTGATTACATCTGATACAGAACACACCTTCTAAATTATTCTAAAGGATATTACAACAACAACAAAGACAACTGCCTACAAGTCAAACATATCTTGACGAAAAAAGCATCAACACACTTCAAGTGTTCCAACAATTATGAAGCGGAATGATCCTCAGATTTATTTAGCCTCAAAACATTATAAATTACTCCAAGGTAGGAATAATGCCTTGAAAACACAGTATTTTTTTAAGGTACAACAATAAAAAACCCAGTTATTATGAGTTCTAATTTACTGGTAAAATTAGTTTAACATGTCTCAATGATGCTGACTGTCAAGAACCCTGATAAAATTCTTACCCCAAATAAAACAGAGTAAGCACTTTTTGTTCAACATATAATGCTTACATTATTCCTACCATCACTATTATCATTTGTCACTAGGTTTCTCAACAGAAACACAAGTTGGATTACCAACATGTGCATTACCAACTCATTCTTTCTGTAAGAACTACATATTTCAAGAAAAACTAACACAACACTCTAACACTAAAGTTTAAGAGATTACATTCCTTATTTGTAGGAACCATAAAACTATTAGTAGAGTCTAAAAATCTGAAAATTCTACTTAAATGCACACAAAATCTTCAACATATAAGGTGTTAACACGTCAAAAATGTCCACCTAAATTCAAAAATTATCTGTAAAAAAAATTCATATACTTTATACTGTAATTATCAAGGTTGACTTTGCAGCACATTAATTTGGACTTCTGAAGAATCCAAATAAAAATAAGTACCTTATTATATGTAAATAAGAAAAAAGCAGACAACACAACCTTTATGTTAAGAATAAATGCAGTACTACCAATCATTCTCTCTTCTAGAATTAATAAATGCAATACTACAAATCATTCTCTTTTTAGCAAGTTTTACAAGTTTTAATACTAGATGGAAAGTTCAAATATGGAACCACAAATCATTACTCAGAGTCCTTCACTTGTCACTACCATCAATGCAATACTACCTTTATTTGCAAATAGTGACTAAAACGTCAAAATAAAACTTCTGAAAAAATGCTTTATTTAAAAATACTTCTTATAGAAAAGGAATCCGCTAGGGCCCCTGGGAGATTTTTAAAAGCAGAACATGCTGTACTGCAAAGATTATTTACAGAAAACAGAATCAGAGGTACATTACTATTCAGTAAATACATTGTATCAAAAACATCTAATATGGACAGAGAATAGAAATATTAGTTTGTTAAAAGTCTTCTTCCCTTCATTAAAAAAATATGGATTTTATTAAACTGACAATAGGAAAATGTTACCCAGTAACAATCTTAGCCCTATAAAGTTACTTATTAACCTCTAAATAGACTGCTATGAATTTACACTTCCTGCTGTTCACCTGCCATCTTTTCCAATTTTAAATAGGCACTAAGGGTGTAAGACAGACCGTCCTTGCAACATCAATAATGAGGAAAGAACACACTCAGCTTAAGCTTAAGAAAAAGATAATTGTGGGTTCTGTCTGCTCCGAAGAATCAGCACCCAACACAGGTGCCAGCATAAAATAGGTGCTTAATGAATATCTGTAGAGTAAGTGGTGAGGTTTAATTATATTACTGCAACATTAGCTTTCTTCCCTTAAGAGCTCTCCCTTGCTCAAAAAAGCAACTCAAAACCATGCCAGATTCCCTCAAAAGCACATAAACTTCCCTATTCATAATGAAATATAAAGCTGGGTCTCAAAAGAATCAAATAACAATAGAAAACAAGCCACCCTTCTTCACCTTCTCTATTCTTTCAAAATAAAATTAGATCAATAATGTTGATTTTTAAGAAATATCAAAATGTCTACCAACTTTCCTCAAAATTAAAAACAAATTCACATTTCAAACGTACTCTCTACGCTCCTAATATTGAAAATAACTGATTTTTCAACACTATCTTGGATGAAATTAAAAAACAAGCTTATAAACCAAAATAACGTGTTTGCCAATTTTTTCCTTCATCTGAAACTAGAGGGTCTGTGCTTAAATTTTTACTAGCTACGAGATCAGCTTTGTCTGACATTTCAAAATTCACTTTCATGCGTTTTATTGAATATCTACTATACGTCAAGCCCTTTAACAAAATGTTAATTTTGTAAACTGAACATCAGCACCAAAGTCCCCTTCAAAAATGTGTCACTTAAAGTAAGAGCAGCAAATAAATAAATAAGAGCAGCAGCTAAAGACGACTCTCAATGTTTCCTGTACACCTTAAGTCAGCGTATCGAGGCTCTTTGCACTATTCATGCGGCATCAGCGAGCCGCTACCTACCACACCCGCTACCAAAAAAATCACTAGTAAAGCGGCAAGCGCTGGGTAAAACAACCTGTAAGAGTAGGACGAGCTCCTCTTCGGAGGTGGTCAGGGCTTTTCTCTCCGCTGCCCCAAGCGAACAGCGGCGAGACCCGCGGGCGGCTCGCGCCGGACGCCCCTGGCGAGAGCCCGACTCCGAGCCGCGGGCCCCGCCCCGCCGACACTCTCACCTGGAGGACCCGGGCCCTCTCCACCCGGCCCTCGCACCACCCTCCCGACTTCCAGACCGGCAAAGTTTGGGGGAGGGGAGCCTTCATTTCCATTTTACAAGGGGGGGCAGTGAGCTCTCACCCGTCCGCCAGTCTTGAATCCGGAACTGTCTGGAACCCTCTCCCAGAAGGAATGGAAGACAAACCAAAGCCAGGGTCCCCAGGAGGACGTCGCCCAGACCTGAAAATGGAGCCGCAGGCTCAGCCCGCAGCGCACGGCGCGCAGGGCCGGGCCGCACTCGCCCCGGAGTCCTAGGCGGTAGGGGTTCGCGGCGTCGGGCCTCCGCCCCAGGGGCCGCGAGGGCGAGGTGGGAGGCCCGGGGCGCGCCCGGGCCGGAGACGCACTCACCGTAGCCTTTTGTCTCCGCCGCTCGCTCCGGCAGCAGCCGCTTTCGGCGCCGGCTCCGCGGCTGCTGTCCCCCCACGCCCGCAGCTGCGCTCCCCGGCGCGCTCGCCGCTTCCTGGCCCCTCCCTCCACGCCCAGGCTCGCGCGCAGGCGGGGCGAGAGGCGGCGCGCGCTCCGAGAGCCGCGGGAGGGCCGCGCCGCCGCGCAGCTGCCTCCGGGCTGGCCCCGCCCC